>OLKM01002682.1:0-58181 GCA_900291075.1 Melanogrammus aeglefinus | reverse complement strand
TCTACCCTGTTTTGGGCTACCAGGTCTGTCCAGAATCTTCCCCCATTCCCTGATCCAACTCACCACCCAGGATGGTTGGTCCGGTTGACAGTCAGCGCCCTCTCTGTCACCCGAGTGTCCAAAACTGCCGCCTCAGATCAGATGACACGATTACCAAATCGTTCATCGATCTTTCGGTCCTAGGGTACCTACTGGTAACCATGTACACTTATGAGCACCCTTATGTTCGAAACATTCGGTGTCCTTGTTAGCCAATCCAGGTTGACTAGCACAGAAAGTCCAAGTAACAAACGACCACTCGCGGTTTAGATCAGGGAGGCCGTTCCTCCCCACCACGCCTCTCCAGGTTGTCTTCTCGTTGCCACATGGGCGTTGAAGTCTCCCAGTTAGAAAACTACGGCCAGTCCCCTACTGGAAGGCCCCATACAGGGACTTCCATTCAGGAGTCTCCACAGAAGGCCGAGTACTCTGAACTTGCTGTTCGGTGCATAACGCACAAAACAACAGTCAGAGTTTTCCCCCCCACCACCTTAGGCGAGGAGGCGGACCCTCTCGTCTACCGGCGGGTAAACTCCGAACCACTGCGGGGCGTCAGCCGGGCGATTTTTGAGAATATCCCCCACGCCGCCCGGCGCCTCATGCCATCTGGCAAACTCCAAAGAAGAAGATAGAGTCCAACCCCAGTCGCGCAGGATCACGGCAGCTCATCAGAGGTCTGAGTACTGTGCGTAGCAGGTAAGCCCCACCAGATCTAACTGGTAGCGCTCCACCTCCCTCACAAGCTCCCGGTTCCTTTCCCCACAGTTGGAGGTGACGTTCCACGTCCCCAAGAGAGGCCAGCTTCTGGACTCAGCTTCAGGTCTTGGTGGTTACTTCATCGGACCCGGCCCTGCCTTTCACCGCCACCCATGTGGCAGCGCACCCGACCCCAGTGGGTATAACACAATACAAAATAGCAGGTGTGTGGGCCCACAGGACGAAGAGGGGGGGGGTGGCCACGTAGCTTTTTCGGGCTGTGCCGGCCGGGCTCCGTGCAAACCCGGGCCACACAGTGGGCGCTCGCCAACGGGCCTTCCGTCTGTGGTGGCGGCTCCAGACGGGGGCCCCGGCTTTCCTCCGGGCAGGGGTCTCTCCTCCTCTTTTTCGTATATTCATGGAGTGCTTGGTTGAAAACCATTCTTACTTTAGTCTGGCCCCCTCACCTGAGGACCACTCTGCCATGGGAGACCCTGCCCAGGAGCACACCGTCTCCAGCAACAGCAAGACCCTCAGGCGTTCCCGACACGCAAAACCTCTCCACACGATAAGGTGACGGTTCCAGGAGAGGTCGAAAGCAGCTGGGACAAAAATATATATTTATATTATTATTTTATGCTTTATGGACACCACATGATTTTCCTTGTTTGGTAATTATTTTAGTTGGTCCTTGTAATTATGTATGCCGTTTGCAAAAATGGGAACTGCTGTCCGTGGAGATGACGAGAAGCAAGAGTGTATATGATGCGCGAGGTGCACAAGCATCCGTATTGCATGCCGCATGCGCATGTATGGGCATGCGCCCTTAAAATAGCATCTGAAACAACGGCCTACTGACTTTAAGGGCCTTATCTTGCATCCGGCGCAAGTGACTTAGTCACTGGCGCATGTGTCGTTGCTAGTTTACAACCTGGCGCAGAGCGTTCTTTTGCCACCAGCGCACTCGCCGGTAAATTAGGGAATGATCTTGCGCCCCAAGGGGCGGGTCGGCGGAAGGAGAGGAAGGGCGTTGTCTGGCGCAATCACGGTATTTACGTTTCTGGAAACCATTGGCGCTACTGACCAGGAAAACCTGGTTTTAAATCAGTGGCGCGTTGTCAGATGCTAGTTTAGCAGGGCGCCGCAATTGCATACGATTGGCTTGTGCACCTCGCGCAGGTTCACTTTGCTTCTCTCATCTACACGGACAGCAGTTCCCATTTTTGCAAAACCATACATAATTTACCAAGGACATAAATATTACCAAACAAGGAAAATCAGTGTGGTGTCCATAAAATAAAATTAATAATATTATAATATTATATTTGTCCAGCTGCTCTGAAACAATTAACGGCGGCGATTTCTCCCATAGCCGCTTTCACGGAAGCAATTTTGGGTGGGTTCTCTCCATCCCCCAATATAAAGCCAAGTCGCGTTCTTCTTGACAAGCACATCGGTATCTTCTGTGGTGAACCTTTCATTGCGTGCGCCTGGCAAACCCGCCATCATAATAGCAATCCGCCATGGAACATGCGTCGATCGTTCTTAAAGGGGATGCGAGAAAACGCTCTGATTGGTTCATTGCACGTTACGCCCAAACCACACCTACGGGTAATTAGGCTGCTTCAGACCAACCCTTTTGACACTTGCGCCGCGGGGAGTGTCATTTATCGCCTGTAAAATAGCAGATAGCGCCGGTAAGAACCGCCCCACAACAGCTACATTGCGCTTTGCGCTTCTCCCACTTGCGTTTCCAGGACCGTTAAGCAATAGGGCTCCTAAAACCAGGTATTTCCTGGTCAGAGCGCAATGGTTTTCTCAGAACGTCAAAATACCGTTTGCGCCAGAACACGCCTCCGCCTTGCGGCCGAACCACCCCTTGGGGCGCAGATCATTCCCTAATTTACCGGCGCAAGTGGCGCTGGTGGCAAAAGACACGCTCTGCCGCCAGTTGTAAAACTAGCAACGACACATGCGCCATTTGACTAAGTCACTTGCGCCGGATGCAAGATAGGCCCAGAGACTACATTTACTTGATAGTGAAACTTTGCTCATGTCTCCTTTCAGTGCAGCAAAGGCGGTCAATGACTTTTCTCATGAGCATCACGCATGGTTTGAGGACTAGTTCCCTCTCCATGGAGAGCATGGCCAGTGTATTTCAGACGTTTCCTGGCCCATTGAATTTCGCAGGATGTCTTAATTCTTTTTCAAGTTCGGAAACATCTTCAGCCTTACAGCTGTTGTCATAGAAGAGTAGTTATGAGAATGTTCAACAAACTCACAGTCTCAGAGAATGTCTCCTGGAGGTTGTAGCTCATGATAACCTGATACAGTGCCAATGCACCACAGCAAGCCTTGCATTCACGATTCTCATGATCAGAACACTGTTCCGTCTTGAAGCATTTGCTTGTTTTCAGTGTGGCAATATGACTTCACAGTGCATTCAGAGCATCAGGCAGGAAATGGATTGGCATTGCCTTTCAAACATAATTTCCTATATACTAATGGTAGACTCACTAGGTGGTCAGTGAAAGAAGAAACCTCGCTTTTGGTGTGAGCCAGGATGTGGTGTCGCAGACTCTCTTCAGACAGCCTCTGCGCCTCTTCTGTTCAATGCCGTCCTTGGTCTGTCGGTTCCTGATGGCTCTTGCAGCTGGTCAAAGTCTCTGAATGGGAACAAACCAATAATGTGTTTGTTAGGCTGTGTACAGTACTGTAGTCTACATGATGCACATGTTCACACTTTATCCAGTACAAAGATGTCAGTATACCCACTTAAAATGGGCAGGGATGCATAATGTTAGTGTTAAACACTGTTTTTTATCTACTTTGTTGGTAACTTCACTCATAAGGCTATCTACAGTCAAGTATGCATTTAGACATACATTAAATATCAATATAATATGGGTAACCTTTTATGTGTCGGTTGTTCAAGGACACACTGAAGCCATAGGAGTATACCCACTTAAAATGGGCAGGGATGCATAATGTTAGTGTTATAAACACTGTTTTTTAAGCTATCCATTGTTCCTCGCCTAACCAGGATGTCCAGCTATAGAGTAAACGAAGCTAGATTACACCACTGGCAATATATTATAAAAAAGAACACAAACACAGTCTCCTTTCATGTATATGTTCTCATAACAAAGCTTTGCTTTGAGAAGGATTCAAATAAATATAAATGTTATCTTACCTAATGGTCTGCACCACTGCTTTGTGAAGCTCTCAAGGGGCCTTTTGATGAAGACTGCATCAATGTCCTTCTTCTGGAGCTTCTGGTACTGAATGTCGACGTGGGGCATGATGTTGTGAAAAAACACAGGAAAAAAATGAAATCTTCGTCCTGTACCATCCTCACGTAGCCAGATGCCTCTCTCACACGGAGCTGGTCAAATGGACCACGTGAACCCGTCTTGATGGCTTCAAAACATTCAAGGAGGTCATCTCGGTTCTCGTACACAGTGTTGGACGATCCTGCTGCTTTAAAATTCCACCTTGTAGATGAAGCTCTTCCTGCAGTTGGGCAGTCTTCGTGAAACAATCTTGTCCCGCTGCACTGTTTCGGTGACCGGGAAAAGAATGACGCAATCATAATCGCTCAGATCGGAAAAGAAAACGTTGACTTTTTTGATGCGGGAGGTAGCTTGCTGCATGATCAAATTAAGCTGATGTGCATAGCAATGCAAATAATCGGCATTCTTAAAATGTTCACGCACCCTCATCACTCATCACACTGGCACCATCGTAAGCTTGTGCGACGAGTTTTATTTTGTCATTGTCGTCGGCAAAAAGCTGGTTCAGTCTCTCCAAAAGTACACTGGCAATTGAAACTGACGTTGAATCCGAGATGGGAATAAACTCAAAAAAACATTCCTGCACTGCATGGTTGTCATCAAGGTATCTAAGTGAAAGCACCAGCTGTGTCTGCGTGGAGACATTCGTAGTTTCATCAGCTTGGATGGCCAGATAGCGAGCTGACTTGACCTCCCCCACAATCCTTTCCCGTGCGACCGCTAGCATTCATTCCAAAAGCTTGTTCTGCACCGTCTTGGGATGGAAGCCGGGTTTAGGATGCGTTCGTTCTTGCTTACACCTCTCGTCGTGTGGCGAAAAACAGCTAGCCGGTATCCCTCGTCCAGTTGAGGGTTAGGGTTACTTGAGGCTTATTTCTTCACAACCTGCTTGCCAGCTTTTTTTCTCGTACCAATTAGTTGAAAATCCTCGGTGTAGGACTTTCCCCCCTTTGTAGAAATTTGTTTAATTATTAATTTTGGTCTTGGAGGTCCTGATCGTTTTAATGCCAATTTGTCTGAATTGGATCGTCGACTAAAAGGAACTTCTTTCAGAGACGCAACGGAAATGCACACATTAGCAGCCATGTTGAAATTAGCAAGTGACTTGATCCAAGATATCCCTTCGCGCTCTTTGCTCAGTTACTTATGACGCAAGCACGTTAGGGCGAGTCCCAAACCCCCATTGAAAATGCATTGAAGGCTCATTTTCCGAAAAAATAAAGTTTTAACATATAACATGTCAATTGGAGAATGCTTGGGCGATTTTCCACGTCAATGAATTTGCCCAGGGAGGCGGGACCATTTTAAACGCGACTTGAATCAGACTATTCTGAAAAAAAAAAGGCAAACTACTTTTGCTGTGATAGAATTTGTGAAAATAATTTCTCCCAGTTGGTAGTGTGTCGCTCATATCGCCCCTATAAACCATCCGCCGCTGGTTTTAACAGGTAACTTCATTTGAATGAATGATTGTTTAAATAGCATTGCACATTATGAGACTGTTTTAAATTAGTTTGGACTATACATTTGTACAATACATAGGACACTGCTTTTTCGACTCTGTTTATTGGCCTGACTTAATTGGTCCCTTACAAATAAACAAATACATTTATTTTTATAAATAATGAGTTCATGAAGAATTGGGTGCTTTAATCAAGTTTATTTGTTGATCAAATTTGACCGTTTTTTGGATTCTTGATTTCATAAAATGGGAAGTACATAACCTACAACATCACATTGCTACGACCTTCATTGATGATATTAGCGTATTTTTCATTTAAACATGACTGTAAATAATTTTCCATTACTGCACTGTGTTAACCTGACCCTGCCTTGTTCTTTCACCCACTCAACAATGTATTACCCATCCCTCTTGAGTATCTCATAGAAATTGAAGCCTTTTCAAACACTTCACCATCAGGCTACTGGCTAAATCTGCAAAATATTAATTATAATATATACAGTAGCCAAACATCCTGTGATATACACTGCCTGTTATATATGTTTATGCAATAAAATAATATGGCCAAAGATGGTCTGTTTTAAAGTTGATTTTAACGGGATGTGTTAATTTTGTGTATTCAGATGGTTCCCAGTACAGCGAGCCGCCCTGGCACAAGGGGAAGTCGGCCGGTTGCCATCCCTGGAGTGCTGTCAGCCCACATACAAGTGACTGAAAGACCTGTAACCCAGCAGGGACTCAGTGGGATGACCACAGGCATCAAAGGTGAGCTTGAAGTATTAAAAGCTGTGTTGTCTATAAATGTTAAATGAGTAATGTTGTGTGATTCCCCTCTTAGCCTGTCTTCTTATAGACCGTAATATTTTCTGTCTTTGGATTTCCTTCTATTTGTCTTTCAGGACCACAGAGACAGATCTTGGATAAGTCCTACTACCTTGGACAACTAAGGTAAGAAATATGAAAATCTAAATGGATTCAAACCTTATGTTATATTATACATGATAGGGCTGCATATATATATATATATATATATATATATATATATACAGTATATATATAATAATAATTCATTGTTAATGTTGAAATGAATCCAAAAAGTCATTTGAAAGCTAAGTCACATTTGTCTTGTTATCTTGTTATTGTTGTTGTTGATTCAATCTGTGACAAAAACCGTGACACGATCCAATCCGGGAGTTTGGTGATCCGTTGCACCTCTAATGCCAATTAAGTGGTCACTGATCCTTGCCTCCAGCAACATGATTGGTTGAAACAAATAGGAAGCATAAGAAAGTAAAATGACCCATTCAACCAGAATTCAGGTCGTATGCCTCAAAGATCTCCTCTTATACTACTTTTCTGGTCTTCATTTCTTATTAGTGACTCTTATAGAGCAACCTGACACGAATCACAGCACAAAAAACGATGTCGATTTTCAGGAAACTCTTCCTTTCATCTGGGCGCTTTCAGCATTCTCTGTCAACACTCGGCTTCGTCCTTCTCGGCCCCCTTGCCCCCCTCCTGCCAACCCCACTCCGTTGTGATTGGTTACCTTCCGGAAGAGCATGTTGCAGCATTATTATACATGGAAAATCCGGATTATTCTATGTAGATCCCGGAAATTTGAACAAGTGAATCGCGCCCGGCGTCCCTCGTGTTTAGCGCTCTGCACAGCCACCCCAGAAAGTCAGCAGGGAATACGTCTAAATGCATGTACGTCATTATTTGACACTTTTGTATGGTTAAACATGACTATAAATCATCATAACAACGTTTATAGGTCATAAATGTCAAAAAAGCACAATAGGTGCTCTTTAAGAATTGAGTTATTAATCAAAGGGCATGACTGAGCCTATGCTCACACCAACTTTTAATTGAAGGAATCACAAAATGGGCCACCAGTTCGAAAAATAATAATAATATAATATATTATTATAATAATATAATAATAATTTCTTTGCCTACCTGAGATTAATATGCACATACCTTCTTCACCATCCTTCTAAGAAGATGAAAGCCCGGTTAAATGTGTATAAGTAGTATATGAAGTAAGGAAACATTACTTTTTTGACTTTTTCGAATTTAAGGACTCCACTGTATTGGATCATTAAAATGTTGTCTCATTTTCATAACATTGTTATGAGTTTTCTCCATTACCTTTGAAGGATAAAGACAACAATTTAATTTTTTTTTTTTTTTAAAATGTTAACATGTTTTAAAGTGATGCCTCTGTGCCTTACTTCTTGTAGGAGTAAAATCAATGAGTTGACAACAGAGACCAGCAAATTGCACAAAGAAATTGACAACTTTAACCAGGAGAACTCTGTCTACCTGTCCTATGAGAAAAGGTAAGTGTTGTTTATTAGAATAGTTAAATAAACAAGTGTGAGTGTTTTATTTCCAAGCTTTGGTTCAACCTGTACTATGTAACTGCTTTATTTGCATGTCCCCCCTCTGGCCAGTCGAGGTACTGGAGTAGTGTCGAGTTACTGGAGTTGTGACTACTAATAAGGTTCAAAATGTCTGATGCTCCTAAATGACTCGAGGCTAAGGGCCCCTTTGTCAGACAAATGAAACAAGCATCCATCTATTCTTAATGAATTGGCCACAAAGTCAAACTTTGCACTGATGGGGCCCTATCTTGCATCCGGCGCAAGTGACTTACTGGCGCATGTGTCGTTGCTAGTTTACAACTGGCGCAGAGCGTTCTTTTGCCACCAGCGCCACTCGCCGGTAAATTAGGGAATGATCTTGCGCCCCAAGGGGCGGTTCGGCGGAAGGAGGAGGCGTGTTCTGGCGCAAACGGTATTTTGACGTTTCTGAAAACCATTGCGCTACTGACCAGGAAATACCTGGTTTAAAGTCAGTGGCGCGTTGTTCAGATGCTATTTTAAGGGCGCATCATGCATACATGCGCATGCGATGCATACGGATTGCTTGTGCACCTCGCGCATACACTTTGCTTCTCTCATCTACACGGACAGCAGTTCCCATTGTTGCAAACCATACATAATTAATTTTGTATATAATTTAATATAATAATAATATAAATATAATAATATAATATAATTTTGTCCAGCTGCTGAAACAATCACGGCGATTTCCTCCCAAGCCGCTTTCACGGAAGCAATTTTGGGTGGGTTTCTCCCATCCCCATATAAAGCCAAGTCGCGTTCTTTGACTGCTCTGACAAGCACATCGGTATCTTCTGTGGTGAACCTTTCATTGCGTGCGCCTGGCAAACCCGCCATCATAATAGCAATCCGCCATGGAACATGCGCCGATCGTTCTTAAAGGGGATGCGAGAAAACGCTCTGATTGGTTCATTGCACGTTACGCCCAAACCACACCTACGGGTAATTAGGCTGCTTCAGACCAACCCTTTTGACACTTGCGCCGCGGCGGAAGTGTCATTTATCCGCCTATAAAATAGCGATAGCGCCGTAGAACCGCCCACAAAGCTACTTGCGCTTTGCGCTTTCCCACTTGCGTTTCAGACCGTTAAAATAGGGCCCATAAAGTCAATGATCCCGTTGTCAGAGGGACATCCCACAAAGTTGTCTTTTTTCTGTGCAGGATGATGACTGCGAGATGCAGAGAGAAGCTTTTATTTTGATCATTTTAACCAGTTGTTTGTTTGCAAAACAAAATATCTCATTGAAAATTTCATTTGATCTTCTTTTTGTGACAGTATACCGTCCATTTAATTTAACACTGTCTCGAAGCGTAACCAACAGACCGTTCGACATCAGTGTCAGATGGTCAAAATCAATTATCATCCTTGCATTTTTTTGGGGAAGGTGGGGAAATCTGACTATTACCTTGTTCACAAAATTTGAAACTTTTACCTTGATCTGAAAATGTTCTTATCTTTTGTTGAATCTAGAGCTGAAGGACTTGCTGGAGAGATCAGGGATTTACAAGGCCAGCTCGCTGACTATAACATGGTAAATCTTTTCCCAAGTTGTCACTTTACATTTATATGGTTATTAAGATAGGGCTGTCAATCAAAATGGTAAATGTCTAATATGGCCAATGCCAATTCTCAAAAAATAGCAATCAAACATGATTATGACTGGTGGTTTGACAGCAGAGCTCTGTTTAGTCAGTGCTATCGAACCAACAATTCTCAATAATAATAATCTTTCAATTGAGAGTAAGTCCATTTATCAGCCACTTATTTGTTTGTTCCATGTCCCTCTAGCTGGTTGACAAGCTTAACACCAACACTGACATGGAAGAAGTGATAAATGACCACAACATTGTGAGTACTGCAATGAGTTTTATCTTCCCATCTTCCCAGTATTACTATTGTATATGTACATTCAATGAATTGATCGCACATGATTACTGGAGTTTTATCAATTGTTTCAAATATTTCTCCCTCACGCAAACAAAAATGACCTCACTGCATAGATGTAATTTTTGGTAACATTGTGACAGCTGATACTTTTTTTATCATGACCATGTCTTGTCCATTTGGAGAAACTGAATTGACGGATTCTAATGCTTCCATTTTTCCCAAGCTTAAAGTGAGAAATGACAGAGAAGCTGAGAGTATGGATGTAATATTCACTGAGAGACGAGAGTAAGTATGGAGTCACCTTCTAGCTTATTGTGTGTGTGTGTGTGTGTGTGTGTGTGTGTGTGTGTGTGTGTGTGTGGTGTGTGTGTGTGTGTGTGTGTGTGTGTGTGTGTGTGTGTGTGTGTGTGTGTGTGTGTGTGTGAGAGAGAGAGTCTACAACCTGTGTGGTAATTAGGGGTCCGAACAGGGAAGCTGCTTGGCCCCTATTGTTTCTGTAACGTTATTTTTTTCCCTCAAATTCTGTAAAAGTCATACTGCAGCCTATACCGTAAGTCGAAATCTTGAAATTTTCAGGTATGGTTACCAATAACCCCCTCTACCCATAAACCCACATTTGTGGTACTGCACCCAAAGGTGGCGCTATTGTAAAAATATCATGAATTAGGCTTATTTCTCCTCACCAGATTGACCTGGACTCAAAATTCTTTCAGAATATTAATCTCTAGAATCAGACACATTTATAAAACCCAGGTCTTATGCCCTAAAAATGTATACTTTTCCCACAATTTCATATTAAAGCTAAACATGATAAAAAGCTTCACAGGCTACAAAAAGAATAAAAAATTCACCAAAATCGCCATAAAATCTTAAGACCAAGCCTCACAAAAATCATCGAACAGAATTTGTTTGACTTAGTTCAATTTGAGGAATATTGGCCAATAAATTTGGAGCAGTTATCCCATTGTTCTTATATGACCATTTTGTGATTGTATAAAAAAAACATGCAACTTTTATTAGGTGGATACCAATACCCCCCACAACTATTAAACCCAAATTGTGGTACTGCATCCAAAGGTGGCGCTATTTCAAAAAAATATGAACTAGCCTTATTTCTCCTTACGAGATTGACCTGGACTCAAAATTCTTTCATCATAGTAATCTCTAAATTCAGATGCATCTTTTTCACCCTGGTCTTCTGCTCTAAAAATGTTTACCTTTCCCACAATTTCATAGAAAAGCCAAACCTCTACAGTCTCAACCCATTTTGCCTATCTGACCATTTTGTTATTGTATAACTACCATACGGCTATAATTAGGTGGATACCATTAACAGTGAAAATTTTCAGAAAGGGCTTTTAAGAAAGCCCTTAAAGATGAACTGAACTGAAATTTGAAGTTTAGTTGATATAACAGATGTATTGTCTGCCTTCTCATTGGTACAATAACTAAAAATGGCTGAACTTGTTAAAAGGTGTAAAATTGTATGGTGAAAGTGTTATTTATGTAACTGGGCACTGCCATGTTGGATTTCAACAATCAGCTATGTCACTGGCATGGTAACCTGCTCCTGCTCTGTTGCTCTAGCAGCCACAGCAGGTAATGAGTCAGACTCTGAGACTCGCTGAAATGGCTACCGACAAGCAAACAACCAGGTCTACAGGAGGATCATACTGTATTGCCCCTGGCTGCAGTAATACATTATATAGGACCAAGGCAGCTGGGGTAATCGTACATTTCCACAGGCTTCCTTTGAAAAGGAAACCAGCCCTGAATGCATGGCTGGCAGCCTTAAAACTGGCTAACCCTCCGATTGCCCCTGGATTCAGAGTCTGTAGTGAACATTTTTTAGCTACTGACTACGAAGAGACCTGTGGTCAACCTGAAGCAATTTTGTCCATTTTTGACTTTTCAAGTTATAGTCCAGGGCAGATCGATACACCAACTGGAAGCAACACCACTGACGCTATCTGTCGCAGAGACAGGGCGCTTAAACAAACCCTTCAGGTGGAGGACAGAGAGGTATGTTTTTATTTGCTATCCAGCTACTAGCTACACTTGGTCCACTAGGCAAAATGCAGGGTGTTGGGGTCACATACACAAAACACCAAACTCCAAGCTACTAATTAAACCACGGCGGGTCTGTAAACAGAAGTTCCATAAATGTCCCTTCTACTCACCATGATGTTTCGCCAAATAGCCGATTGATGATGCAGAGGGAGTTAAACTTGAAGTAGTTCCATAGTAGGATGCATCTGTGCAATATCCATCAACATCCACCAGAAAGTAAACCTCCAACATCCAACATCTTTCCTTCATAATTATTTGTCATATTTATATATGTTAGTGTGTTCTTGACTTTTAATTTTGCTCGGACCCCATTAATCACCGCTTGCGATTATATTTGTTTTGTCTATGTAGGAGGGAGGAGGCAATCGGTGTAACAGGGGAAGCGATCCAGAAAGAGAGACATATTGCTAATGAGGTTATTAAGGCCCTTCCACCTGCTGAGCATGACAAATATGCTGCCATGATGCTGACAAACGAGGAACTGCTTCAGGTACGACCAAAACTTCAGTTGAATGCCCCATCTCCCCCACAAAGGAAAAGTGGTTGATGTTGGAATTGATGTTATTAGTCATTAAAAAAAGTTTGGTAAAGAAAAACCTTTATTTACTAGGGTAAAATGTAGTATAATTGGAGGAAATGGCTACATCTGAATATCAGAGATTTTTCCTAGGGTTGACTGGGCGTGGCAGTAATATGGTAATAGTATTTTAATTTGCATGAACCGGGAATACATTTAAAATGTCCTAATTTGTGTTCTTGAGGGTAAACCAAGCATAAATGTTGTATGAACCCCTAAGCAGTAAGCACCATGGTGTCTGAGGTTTGTGTGTATGGAGCTCCATTAGGTGTGTCCAAGAGGATTAACCTTTGCAGGTAATGTTCAGACCAACTCTAACGTGAATAGGGCTCTTTGCAACCTACCAATTAATAAATAATATTTTTTTTGTCGTAATTGTAGGATGAAAGCTTATTGCATACATCTTTTGCTTTATTTTAGCTTTACTTCCTTTAGCTGTAAGGTATGGTACTAGCGTAAACTTTATATAGTTGAACCCATTGTTGGCGTCAGTGTTCTCCTTTACCGGATTTTATACAGATGTAAGTTATCTGACAACGAGTCACTTTCATTTCTTCAACATGCCTTTATATTGATATGTGTACGATTAGCTTTTACGTTTCTAGTTAACAGTTCAATGGTTAAAGGAGATGTATTATCTTATTTTAGGTTCTTTGATATGGACTTTGTTGATAGTATGATAAGTATTTGTATTATAAAGTATTATTATCTATAGCTCTAAATCTTTAGATATTGTTCTTCAATTAGGCACAGACTGCTTGTGTTCCTTCTGAATCCATTTGTTCGTAAATTTGATTGTGTCTGACCAGGCCATTTGACCATGAAAACAAATTAAAAGTGAATGCTAATGTCAGGGCACAAGAAGGGATGGGGTGGGGGGGTGCTCTGATTTTGTGGACCAGCGGACGAGCTCAGCTCAGCTCCCGGAGCTGAGCTGCCAAGCTCCGGTGGGTGTACTCCGGAAGCTGAACTGTCGCCGAAGCTTCGGGCCTTTTCTCGAGAAAGAATTAGAACGGCTCGTTCTCGACGCCTTCCTTCTTCGCCGTTCATTCTATCTGTCTCTAACTCATTCTCCAATCATTCATCGATCG
Organism: Melanogrammus aeglefinus; assembly: GCA_900291075.1. Classification (NCBI taxonomy): domain Eukaryota; kingdom Metazoa; phylum Chordata; class Actinopteri; order Gadiformes; family Gadidae; genus Melanogrammus; species Melanogrammus aeglefinus. Next base: position 44,653 of record OLKM01002682.1, on the reverse strand, counting down.
ATGCTTCGGATTTTGTGGATGCAACCTAATATATGATGCATCATTTTAGCAACATTTAAGATGATCACGATGAGTTCTGCCCGTTCTACCTCCATTTTGTCTGCGGTAAAACCAAAGCGAACTACAGTGACAGGGGCCACACTTTATCCCGCCTCTTGCGAATTTAGACCCTACGTCATTTCCCGCCCCTTGTAAGCCCACCCCCCCGTTGATTCTACTCAAGAATGTCCTCATACAAAGCATCAGGTGTGAATCACCCTCAGGGTCGAATCTCCTGATATACAAATGCGGCAAAAATGCGGCGGACGTGCGTAAACGGCTTATAAGTAGAAAATTATGCCTGCTGCATAATGTAAGGCGAAAATTATTATGCTTGCTTCATCGACTAGGGTTGCCACATTATAGCTATAGGTTAAATTACAACTAGAGGTTGCGTGCGGAAACTCCAGTATTACTAATACCACTTCTTATAAGATATCATACCATTACCACTATTTATCATACTAGTAGTATGTCTACTACTTTTCATTCTACTTCTACTATTGGTATTGCTACTTACAGGCCTGATAGAGTTCAGGCGTGGTGCCTGAATTCAGGCTTGAGCCCGGCCATGTATGTTCTCAAGAAAATTGAAAATAGGAGAGCGGTGCCCTTTTTAAAATGACTAGTCAACACGTCAACCTACCTGACCTTTTGATTGACATATCTGCCACCAACTAGGCGTAGTCTATATAAGGAAGTCTTTTACCTTTGTATGTTTGCACTGAGGATGGTCTGAACGGGACTGAAAATGTTTTGCACGCACTCGGGTAGCACTTTACACTTTTATGCAATAAAAACGTATTGTTGCATCGACTACATGGTGTGCGAGTTCCGCTCCTTTTATTGATGTCAAGAAAGGCAATTCTCTAGGGTGTCTTCGAATGTATTTGATAATTTCAGGCACAGATCATTTCACTTCCTATCAGCCCTGTACTTATCATGCTAATAATACGTATACCACTGTTCATGCTTACACTAACTCTGCTAGTCATCATAATTCTAGACCTTAATTCAAACTTTATCACTTATTTCAGCTATTTGTTTAACTATCAGACTTTTTTACAACGGTTTCACGTTATTTAAATGGTTTATGTTTATACTGTTACAATTACTCCCTTCAGACTTTAAAGTATTAAACTATGTTAAAATGGGTCTGTCATAGTTTAAGTTAATCAGTTAATCAACCTTTATATATGTCTTGAACCTTAAATCTTTAATTTACATATGTTTAAACTCATCATACACTACAGCACTCACTGCATTGTCTGCTGCAAATGCATTTTCTAGTTTTGTTTATGTTTTGGTGTAGTTTGGTACATATATATTCAGTCATTTCTCTGTTATTTACTTCTCTCTTTTCTCTGCTTTTTCTTTAGGAGCAATCTGTTTGTCAGGAGGAGCTGGAAGCCATGCTGACAAGAAAGGTGACTTTAGACGCGGTGAGTTGAAAGAAATTTGTCAGAAATTGCAAAAATAAGATTGGAGGAAAAAGAACACTGTTTAGGCTTTGGAAAAACATTGTTCTGGTAAGATTGTGATATGTGCTGTCTCCTGATTGTGATATGTTCTGTATCTTGCTACATTCTCTTGTGCAATAGAAAAGTGTTAGTGGTTGTGCCAATGGTACATGGAGCAACATCGAGTTACCAGAACTGACCTTGGACCAGTAGGTCTGCAAAATGCAAGACAATCTGGTTTGTCATCATGGGGAAGATGGTGTTCTTATTATTGGTTTTGACCTGACCACTAAATACACGAACATCATTTGCTATCTTACTGCTAATTATGAAATATGAATGATATTGGATGATTTAAGTTAGGTAGAGATGTTAGCTACACCTGCCACATATTTGTATTAAAGACAATCTGAGCCAGGCCAAAGCTCTATTAAACGTAAGTGATGTTGATGATAAAGAAGGAATGTTGTATTAGCTAACTTTGAGATGAATATTCATATACTTTTCAAAATTGTTGTACAGTTGATACACAACTATTTTGTGGTAATTTTAGGTTTTTTGTTCCATTTATCCTTTCACTTTAACAAACTGTCGCTTCCTTTATTCACCAACGTACGAGCATGTTGGTTTTGATTTGCACATTTTCTTTAATACGCCATGTGACTACTCATGAATGTATTACCAGAAAGATAAAGAGTGACGTTGTGTATCCCAATATTAGGAGCTGTTCCACTCACCCATGAAACAAGAGGCGATGAGCATCCAAGAGAAGCTCTTGATGCTAGAAGCAAGGCGTGACTCCATGGTGGCTGAGAACAAGAGCTTTGACTCACCCCAGGAAGAGAGGGAGAGACTGTTTAAACAGGTTGGCTTAACGTCTCCCTATGTGTCTGTACGGCCTGCGACTAAAGAACTCAAATTTTACAAAATTTAAAAATATATACAGTATGTTATGTTAGTATTTGATGCTTTCAGAAATACCCATTTTTATTTCATGGCTAGTTAGATACAGAAAGCAATCTGTCTTGTTCTTTCAAGAGGGATATTGTGTTGACTGACTTTGAGCTCGTGTTTTCTTAAGATACAATACATTTTGTGGCTGGGTACTGGATACATTATTCTGGGATATTTGTCTTGAGGTTTCTTTTTATTAACTTGAACGTATTTTTGAGTGAAACTCAAACTCAGACTTTATTTCCTAATTCAGGTAAAGGAAGACAACCAAGAAATTGCCAGCATGGATAGACAGTAAGTCATTAACATATTTTTTCACAATTTTGAGCTCATATGTTATGTTGCTGTATGTAACTATTTCTCTCTTCTGAGAGTTCCAAAGCTTGAGCTTGATTTTTGTATTCTTTGTTTATTAGCTATGACCTGATTTTGTACCTTTGGATTGTATTATCTGGTTCTAGAATTTAAGGCTACACACATCGAAATGGATGAATTAGTAATTGGAGACTTATCTTGAGAATGAGATTTATTACAAAAAAAATATTTTACAAAAAGACAAAAATATATTGATGAACATATTTCAAATTAAAATGTAAATATACATGATTATAGCCGTGGGCCAATTTTCATCCTTAGACCCTGACTGGAAGATGGTCCCTAAATAAATAAAAAAATGTAATTAAATAAAACAAATCATAATGTACAGTAAAACAGACACACACAGAGTAAAACATCATAATATACATAAAAGACCGGGCTAACAGATCAGCAGCAGTGGACAAATTATCCCAGCTAGTGACAACATGTTTGGTTTTCCAGGAGCCATTTTTTAAGATTTTTGGAAAATGACCTGAGTGTTAATAGTTTGCGTATTGCACTAGGCATTGAGTTCCTGGTATTGGTTGCTCGATAGGAAAAAGATTGCCTGGCCAAAGGCACTTCTCCTAAAGGGAACAGTGCAATTACCTCTGGAGCCTCCTCTGGTTGTGCTGTTTGTGTTCTTTTTGATATATTCGTGTAAAGGAAGTGGAGCTAAACCATGAGTGATTTTAAAAACTAATAGTCAGGTTCATTATGCTTGGATTTGAACTTTGTTGGCTTTTTCATGAGAGTATAAAACTATACATTTTTGGAAACCTCATGGTATAAGCAATCAGAAAAACAATGGATGTGGCTCAATTCAAGGGATGCATCCTTCGAAGGGTGCATTCGAAGGGCGAGTCTGCAACACTCTCTGATCTCACTAAAAGGCTAGCAGCACGAAATCAAGGGATATTTACAATAGAAAAAAATGTGCGATTAATTACCGAGTTAACCATGACATTAATGCCATTAATCGCGATTAAATATTTTAATAGCTTGACAGCACTAATTATAATATTTGAGCAATAACTACGATACATGCCAACTTATTGTTGATTCTACCATAGGTTCTGCTTCCCTCTGATTTATAATGTTACCCATGTCTATTATAAGAATTTGAAATGCTTTTTCTATATTCCAATAACCAGATCATTTTTAAAGCTTAAAGTTTGTGAATGGGTCTCTTTAGGTTGTATTTGATCCCTTTGACTGTCTGTTTGTGCCTGTCTATGTTGGTTGTTTTCGACTATCTGACTGTCTCTGTAGGTTATCCCTTTGACTGTCTGTTTGTGACTGTCTCTGTAGGTTATCCCTTTGACTGTCTGTTTGTGACTTTCTCTGTATTTTGTATTTGACTGTCCTTTTGTGACTGTTTGTAGGTTATCCCTTTGACTGTCTACTTGTGACTGTGTCTGTAGGTTGTATTTGAACGTCTGTTTGTGACTGTCTCTGTAGGTCATATTTGACTGTCTTTTTGTGACTGTGTCTGTGGGTTATCCCTTTGACTGTCTGCTTGTGACTGTGTCTGTAGGTTGGGGGAAATGAGTGAAAAAGGAGAGCAGATTACAGAGGAGATCAGTCAACTAGAACACCACACAGACGAGGCCCAAGGTATTAACCTGGCTGTTTCTATTGTTAGAATTATGACCAGTCACCATAGTGAATTACTTGATCTGATTTAAATGTGCCATGAATAGATTTTTATATAGGTTGATCCATTGTATTAAATGTATTTCATGAATTACTTTCTTACTTGTATTCAAATAATTTAATCTTTATATTTTGCCAAGTAATGTCGTCAAATATATATATTCCTGAATCGCTATAATGCCTTGACAGTGTTTTCTTTCTTAAAGTGGAATGTGGTCAGAAGTACAAGGAGCTGAAGAGGAGGGAGGAGGAAATAGACCGTGAGTATCCTTTCAGCATCTCCTCAAGGGAAAGTGTAACGTTAAAACACACAAGTCCACGTTGACCCTGTCCTCACAGAACCCCACTCACAGTGGGCCTTTAGAGGGAGACTACACACCACAGTAGGCTTGATCGGCCCGTGTACAGTATAGAAATGAGTCAATTTGACCTTATTTGAAAGAAATCAATGAATAATCCTGTTGTTTTTCACCATTGATAATCCAAAATATATACAGTATATTGTGCTGAAGTTAATGAAACTCCATGAACAAAGCTTGGCTTGGGACCTGACTTATACTAAAGATTTGTATCCCATTTATGAAAGTCAATATTCACTTGTGAAAGCTTGTCATTGGTTTTGTGAAGCTTTTTCACAAGACCATCATTTTCAAAACACCAATAGACAAATGGCTCCCAACTCTCCCCCATACCTCCTCTCACCCTCACTTCCTCCGTCTCCTTCCTTCCCCTCGTGTCCCTCCAACTCATTTATGCAGTTTAAAAGTGCTACCTTACCTTGACGCTGTTTTGCTACAGCCTTATGAAAATAGGAGGGGTCTATGAAGTTACCTTTGCATCTAGCATGGGTCATGGGACTTTGAATCTTGTCTAACGCCCGCTGTTTATATTCTGTTTATTCACACTCACCTTCTGCATATAAAATATAAATAATCAATTGTTTAAGCCGCTAAAACGTTCAGAGGTTATACCTTCCTAAAACTAAATGGGGCGTTTGAACAGATTGGTTTCCGTCCGCCAGACTACCCTAACAGGCACTTACATTGTCACAAACTTAATACCCTGAGTATTAACTGCTCTTAAAGCGACAGGCACTATAAAAAGTCAAAGCCTTTTGTACAATTACTATAATTATAAGTTGTAGTTGAAAATACCCTCTGTAAGGAGTCACACAATAACAAAATGCTCTCTTGAAACAAAATTTTTCAATAACCTAACATTAATTTATTAAAATGCCCCTAACATTGGCAAACAAAAAGTCCAGCAAACAAACAGGCATACAGTGCAGCAGCCCTGAACATAAGGACTTAAATAGCAGCAGCACAGTGTGTCTTCAACGGGGCATTGGGTCTGGTGCCATCCATCCAAATCAATGTGTTCACGTCCACTCTCTTCCCCTCTCTATATGTCTCTCCCTTCCTCTCTAAGAAACACACAGGAAGACAGAGAGATTTTAGTTTGTTACCTTTCTGGCGTGTGACGCTAGTGAAGTTGAAAACGCGCAAAGCACGTCATTACGTATGCACGCAGTAACGTCAACGGTCAAGTGGACGGTGTGGGCTGAGGGCTATATATTTTTTTTGGATAACATGTGAATGCGCTGAGTCAGCGCGGGCCGGACATATGGCTTTCGCGGCCCGGATTTGGCCCGCGTGGGCCGCTAATTGGCGTTCACTGCTATAGACCCTAGTGCATGTACTATGCATAACGTTAGCTCTCCGGCTCATAGCTGAGTGGACTAGAATACCTCCCATTGCCAAGTCGTAGCTAAGGTCCGTCCTATTTACTGGAGGACTGAACAATGTTTCCGTTGAATAAGAACCTTACGGGAGGTTAATGATTGTTCCAGGTATTAGTCAAACCCTCAGGCGTTACCAGGGAAACGAGCCAGGTATGGCTCATGAAAAACTTTATATTTGGATTGTCAAACTCATGGAAATATGAATGAATAGTCTTGATTTATTTTCTTTGGCAAGTGACCATAAGCGACATAATGCCCTTCGAGGTGTCCATTATCAGGAATTAATGGACTTGACGGAGGCAACCGTCCTCCGCTGCGTGTCTGTTCTAAGGCCTCCGCGTCGTCCATTAATTCCTGATAATGGACACCTCGTCGGGCATTATCCCTTATATACTGTATGCTTCACATCACTCAGACCCGTGGTCTATAAATCCCCTTGTCCTGTGTGCACACACTTGTTCGAAAAAGTAGATATGGGAAACAAAAAACAGTGTTTCTCTTTGAGCAACAACGTAGCCATTTTTTTTTCCTTATCCATGCTCGGGAGAAGATTTCTTCTAATTTTCCCCCCTATACTTCGTTTGTTGGATAATGTTTATGTTCTTCTGTCTGAGCCAAGTTGTTTGATGGCTAACTTCTCTTCCAATTTTAATTTCTCAAATGTTTTTTTTTAACAGGTGCAACACCACTTGCCATATCTGCATGTGATATAGAAACGATGAAAGATATTGGCGGAGTAATTTGAGTTAAAACAACAGTTCTAGAATATGACCATGGGTAGACTACTTTACGACCATATTGGCGTCTTTTAGCACGGATGCAATTCTTATTGCTGCCTGCAGGGTTATGCGATAAACATACGGAGGAACGTGGTGGCTGAGCTGCCCTGCCCTAACATTGCATGACACGTTAAACTCAACTAGAATCGCCAGCAAAAATAGTCAGAAAGCCTACAGAAGCTATAGATAGTTAATGTGACATTCACATTATTAAAAATAGACCATTTTTTTGGGAGCATGCCTCTGCAAGTAGTTTGTTGCCCCATCTGCCCATATGGATGGAACCTGCCTGTTTAATACTATATAAAATAGTTATATTTTTAGATATACATGTAGTAGTAGTACATTACTGGGTGTAAGTACCTACATTAAATAAAGGTTATATAATACAGACTTCATAATACCATTTATTACATTGGTTGAAATGCAATTGCTTCAAATTAGTAATAGTTTAAACTGCTATAGATTTCGTGGTTAGTCTTCTAGTAAACTGCACTCCTGCGACACCTGCTTTAGAAAAGGTTAACTGTTGTCTTGCAGCCAAAATTGTAAAGTACTTTGGCTCACTGTTGTAGTCTTTAAATGTGCTTCCCAAATTCATTGACTTGATCTGACTTTCATCTGCAGGGTTCCTGGAGTTCTTTGAAGAGACAAGGATCCAGGAAACGTCAAAGAGCACACAGCAGCAAAGTAATATTGTGATCCTGCTTGAACAGTCCAGCAAGGTGAGACAACGATAAGGCTGTGGGTTGAGTGTGTCTTCGATCAGAAGAACGATTGTATGCCTGAAGGAATGTGTTGTCAGATAGGTGCCCGGAAGGGCATGTCAAATAACGATGCATAGAGGAGGCTGAAGGTTTCAGTAGCATACATAATCACAAATAAGCACAAATAAAATACCAGTTATTATAGAAACCAAGAGGCAGGGATAGTGAAGGTGGGCTCATAGTGCCCACCTTCACTATCCCTGTGTATCCATAGTGGGGGTTATCGCAGCCATGGTTGAAGAAGGAATTGGGGGAAAGGTACTTTGGCTTTGCCTCCCTGAAGCACATGAACCGTGAAATGAAGGAGAAAGGGATTATTGCCCGCGATTGAGCCCCGCTAGCTGCTGCTGCGAGGAACCACCGCTGCGAGGCACCTCCGGGGCGAGGCACCTCCGGGGCGAGGCACCAACGCCGCGAGGCATGCTGTCCGCTTCCGAGGCAGTGGTGCCTCGGCAGCAAGGCTCCGGCAGGAGACAATTGCGGGCAACAATCCCTTTCTCCTCCATGTCTCCAGTCTACGATTGATGTAGAAGAACCAGCGACGTAGCAGAATCCGACGCAGTCGTTTGAGATTCATAATATCGTCTGGAGGTGCACACAGCTTTTGGCCGTGATAAAATACATTATATGATATAGATATCTATGTATAATATGATATCATTTAGATATAGAGCTCCAGTACTCCTGCACTCCAGCACCCGGTGTGTTCTAGAATATTTACAGAACACGGCCAAAGGCCAAAGGCTGTGTGTGCCTCGTCATTGCGATACACCCACTGTAAACAGAGTGCATGGTACTGTGGCCGCAAGCTGCTCAGGGCCACACCCCCACCCTCCTCCTTGACCCGCCTCTCTCCTCCTCATTTGCATTATAGCTACAGACACAGAAATGGCGCGTTTGGGGAAAGCTCAATGTGGCTGCAATTCTGCACCACAGCTGAATTTCGGGAACGTCTTTAGATGCTGTGTTAAGGGCCCACTAATATCTATATTAAAGCATCCATAAAGTAGCATGCCATGGGACCTTTAAGACATTCATAAAACATCCATTAGTAGTACATGTAGACTCATGGATGTAGAATACGAGAACATGTTAAGTGTATGTTTTATAATTAATTTAGATATTTTATTTGCTGTGTGTTTTTCTTCTTTGTGTCTGGCAGAACCTTTCAAGCCTACATCAGATAGCAAGGGTGACGGTGGGTCAATTGAAGAGCATGCACGAGGTGCTGTCCCACAAGGAGAAGGAGGTTGTCCAATCCCAGACGACTGCCAGGGGACTAACAACTGGTCAGTCCACACAAACATTACAATTTAGTGGTGCACGCATGCTCACAACATTGTAGGTATAGCAAAATCGACAAAATCTAGGCCTTTGATAGAATTGGGCTTCAACAAAAGACTCATTTGTTTTTGGTTTAAATAAACACACAGGGTATATTTCAAAATCGTTATAACACTTTATATCCACTTGTTCCCTGCTCTCCTCTATCGACGTGCAGAGTCCCACAGGCTTCAGCAGGACCTGGAGAAGGTCCAACAGCTAGAGGGCAAGATAACCGGGGAACTGGGCACCCTCAAGGAGAAGATCGTCTCCATGAAGGCTGAACTAGTCACCTTCGGGGACCTGGACACCCTGAAAAGTACAGCCGAGAGCAGGAAGAAGGTATGGGTTATGGTTAGTCAGTGTTTACTGATACTGGAGTTTCACGAACGCAAGTTGCTATGAAAACCCATAATAATAATGTGGAAAACGCAGTCGATAATGTAACAAATTTCTGTGTGCATAATTGTAAACATTTAGGCTATAATGTTACAACGTATAACATTTCGGTTCACCTATTATGTAATGAAGCAAGCATAATCATTTTCTAATCATAAGCGGTTTTCACACATTTTTGCCGCATTTGTATATTAAGGAGATTCAACCCTGAGGGTGATTCACATCTTGATGCTTTATATGCGGACATTGATGTCGTTTAGACATCAGTAGAGTCAATGGGGGTTTAGGGGGGTGGGCTTGCAAGGGGCGGGATATGACGTAGGGTCTAAGTTCGCAAGAGGCGGGGTAAAGTGTGGCCGCTGTCACTGCAGTTTGTTTTGGTTTTACCACAGACAAAATGGAGGCAGAACGGGCAGATCTCGTCACGATCATCTTAAATGTTGCTAAAATGATGCATCATATATTCCATTGCATCCACAAAATCCGAAGAATCGATCGATGAAAGATTGGAGCATGAGTTAGAGACAAATAGAAGTAATGATGAAGAAGAAAAGCCGGAGAAAGAGAGCTTGGACAAATGTAGTGGATTTCTGTGTTTAACTGACAAAACAGGGAGTGGCCGGATGGGACCCTATAATATTCAGATGAATGTTGTCAGTAATAATAATATTTATCATTGATTATATATATCATTTATTGCAATTTATTGTATGATTTTTAGGGTTATGATAAGACCTATCTTTTAGCGTTCACCACAAATTACTCTTAAAGGAGACATATTATGGTGCTTTCCCAACAAGTAAACGTAGTAAATGAGTTCCAGAAAACATGTTTTTGAAGCTGTATGCTGAAAATAGCCTTTAGGAAAAAAAATCTCAACTACCGCTATTCCCCTCTGTTTCGGTCCCTTCAGAGTGCGCTGCTTACGGTGTCTGTAGCTTTGACGCACGCGCGCGTGTGTGTGTATGCGGTGTGTGTGTGCGTGCGTGTGTGCAGTGTATCTGTGTGTGTGTGTGTGTGTGTGTGTGTGTGTGTGTGTGTGTGTGTGTGTGTGTGTGTGTGTGTGTGTGTGTGTGTGTGTGTGTGTGTGTGTGTGTGTGTGTGTGTGTGTGTGAGCTGCAGGCTGCTTGGCACATGCGCACTGACCAACTTTAGTAACTTGTCCGACAGGCCTGCTATTATATTGTAGTAAGATGTTAAGGATGGATTTTTGATTTCGTAGTGTTAACCCCTTTTAAAATAACCCCTTTTACAAGACACCTCCGTATTCTCCACCATAGAGAGAGCCTTCTCTGGGGTAGAGAATACGGGGTTCACAGATTACAGGTTATTTCACCCACGTAGCACTACTACTTCCTGCTATCACTTTGCCCCGGACAGACATACATGCCTTATCAAATAAAACTAATTGACATGGAGTTGAAAGAAGAGCCTTAGAGCCTAGCGCCGACAGTTCGATATCTAAAGATTCAGAACTACCTTATTGTAAAGGCTCGTTACGGCCGACAGGGAGATACAAAGTCACACATCGATTCCTATATTGATGGACTAATCGCTTCAAGTGGTCCTAGTTAGTTGGAACTGCTGTTTGACTTCATCTTTCTACTTGCTGCTGATCCATGCATTCCATTGAATATTTTATGTTATAAAGCAGGCTCTAGTTTTTTTTTTGCATAAACTGTTTCTGTATGCTGCTATTAGCCAAGCTATCAGTGTTGATAACTGTTCTAACATTATATGAGAAATATTGTGTGTGTTTATCGTTCTGTTTTCTATTTGTTCCATTTCCAGACACTGCAAGACGACAGTGTCTCAATGACTCAACAACGTGATTATTTGAGACAGCTTTTACAATTAAACAAGAACTTTGAAGTATTGAAAATGAAACTCAAGGAGAACGAGACAAATGCTCAAGTAAGCTCATTTTGTATTTCACACAAACATTAATAAACAATAACATTAATCTAGTGATTTGCTGGAGTGATCATACACATAATGTATTCATAGAAATGCCACCTGCTGGGTGATTCTGTCAGCACTCAAGTCAGGAAACCAAGGTAGAGAGAAGGGGGTTAAGTAGAGAGAACGGGGTCTGTCTCCGAGTCGGGGGCATGAGTGAGAAGGAGTCAGGGGGAGGAAGAGGGGATGATGAGGGGAGGGAGGGGCGACAGAGGGGGGGGTACAAGGTAGCAAGGGAGGGAGAGAGAGAGGGAGGTGGGGGAGAGGGAATGAGGGAGGGGGCGACAGAGAGGGGGGGGGTGGGTCAAGGGAGGGGAGACGGGGGGACAGGGGAGGGGAAGAGAGAATGATGAGGGGAGGGAGGGGCGCGACAGAGGGGGGGGGCTGTCAAGGGAGGGGAGAGGGAAGGGGGGGAAAGGGAGGGGGTAGAGAGGGAGGGAGACAGGGGTGGGAATGAGGAGGGGAGGGAGGGGGCGACAGAGGGGGGGGGAGTCAAGGGAGGGGAGAGAGAGGGAGGGAGTAGAGGAGGGAGACAGGGGAGGGGAAGAGGGAATGAGGAGGGGGAGGGAGGGGGCGACAGAGGCAGGGGGGAGGTCAAGGGAGGGGGAGAGGAGGGGGGTAGAGGGAGGGAGACAGGGGAGGGAAGAGGGAATTAGGAGGGGAGGGAGGGGGCGACAGAGGGGGGGGGAGTCAAGGGAGGGGAGAGGGAGAGAGACAGGGGAGGAGGAGGGAGACAGAGAGGGAGGGAGTCAGTGAGAGAGGGAGGAAGAGGTAAGTGCAACAGGTGTGTTCCAGGAAGTGCTTCCGTCTCATGCAGCGTTACCGCCAGTCCCACACTCTACACCCGGGCAATTTAGAGTGGTGTCAAGTAATGTCTGCGCTCTAAATGTTTGCTGGATTTCCCTCGTTAAAAATGCTATGTTTGCGGGAATCTATCAAATGATGTGTAACAACCGCAATATAGCATTGAAATTAAACCCAGGCCCTGGGACAACCTATGCGTGTGTGTCTGTATACCCAGTATCAGATTGTGTATGTACATGTCTAATAATGGGCCAACTGACTAAGTTTATTGAATATATTTAATGTATTATTGATTCATCTTTTGTGTTTTTTTCATTCATGTTGGTTTTGACATTTCTTTTTCAGTTGGCAAACATGGAAAGAAAGTTGCAGCACTTGGAGCAGAACAACTTCGTCATGAAGGACTGTATCCTTGTCCAGCTACTGCTAGATGGTCATGGAGATAGGGATTAGTAATTAGACTGCATCTCTCACTAGTCTTCTAATCGGGCACTGGGAGACACACCCCTTCCCTCTCTCTTGTATTTGAATAGGTAATGACACATTAATATTGTAGCCAAATCTATGTGGTCTCACTTTATTCATAAAAGTGCTGTAGCCAACATTATAAGATCTTTATTTGAGTGGAAATGTCATAAATGTTAAGCCTAAGAAGATGATGCATTTTTACAATGCCAAGCCGGTACGGCTTGGCACGCCGTGCAAGTTCACTGTCTAGCCTGTGTAAAACCGAGGGGGTAAAATCCCCCTTCATCACAGGGAGCCACATTTCTGGGTTCACTGGAGAAGGCGGGGTTAGGAGGGCCGAACTCTTTAGAATAATTTGCGTACTCTGTAGGCTACAAACGCGGTTAACTATTTACAAGTGAAAAAACGACAACATATTCTTTATTTTGCTGACCAAAAAAAAAAAGACTTTTTTTTCTTTTCTTTTTCAAAAGCCTCGTAAGCAAAGTTTCTCTGCATCTTTCTTGTAGATCGCATCTTTCAACGTCTTCGTTAAATGCGACTGCATCACCTTCTCTCAAATGATCCGCAGCTTGCGGATTTCAACGTCTCTCCAGTTAGAACTACTCATGTTGATATCGCTGCGTTGTCTCTGTTGTAGAGACAACGTGTAGGCAGTCTCTACAACACCTCTACCCAAGTCCTACCCCTGAAGCCGCGAAGCAGTCTAATCGCATCTACATCAAAATGAAACTGCCAATATTTGTAGGGTCCGGGAGGGTAAATTGGAGTGCGAGATGAAGCCAGTTTATAACCTCGGCGACGGTCAGTGTGAATGCGCGGACCATGCCGGGAAAAAGTTGTGCTGTTTTTACGCAGCATATTTGGCAGGGTAAAAACGTTTACAGACGGCTTATTTCTGACCAATCCGAGCATGTCTTCCCTGATTGGTCAGTCAGAGGCGCTTAAATGTGACAATAATGCTAAAATTCATGACCTTCTCCGTAAACGTAGTGACGCAGGGAGGAGAGAGGGAAGGGTGTCATTTGGGTTACATTACAAAATCTTCCTCTACTGTTCATTTACACCGTCTATCTTAACAACCCTTGATTCTTAACTACCAGTTTTAGTACTTGCTTCAGCATTAATGATTATTATGTATGATTGTTATTATCCAGTCGGCAAGCTTCTGTGTGTGGATATCTTTCCTTGACAGTGTCCATATTAGTCATTGCGTCGAAAGCCCAGGAGAGCAACTATGGCTTGGTGTCTAAGACTGTCATTGGGCAGCTGAACGAGTACAACCGCGGCCTCACAGATGTACAGCAGAACAACAGGAGTTGAAGATCCACCAACTAACCTTGTGTAGCTCTCTAATGTGTAAAATAAAATGAAAACGCTTTTCAAAATAAATGTTTATATATTAACACATTTAATATTCAGCAAGCAAAATTTGCCATATATTATGAAAGTAGTCAATAAAGAACATAAATCGTACATTGTTTTTGTTTTTTTACTTTGGAGAGTAATTGGGTGGATTTTGTGGTCTTAAACTTTTTACATTTACCTGAGGAAGAATATATTATGTCTTTGTGTGCGCACCTAATGTGCAGACTTATATGAAGGACACAGCGGTGACAAAAAAAAAATCTTAATTTGTCACGCCCCCCTCAGACACAATATTGAGCAATCCAAACAAGAGCATACTCCTGACATGAGCCCATACTTGGGTGCAGCAAATGTGTAATAAATTTAATATCTAAATATATATGAAGACGGCAATAGGTTTTATTTTGCATCAGATATGCTGGTATTCTGTGTGGCAGGGAACAAGTTTTGTTGAGATTTACATTCGCACAGGCATTTTCCCTTTGTACTGTGTTGTTGCAATTTCTTTGAGATATTGTGTCTAGGATTGATAAGACTTCCAAACAAAGTAGCACACAATGGTGTATATGTATGCAGAGCGAGTACCAATCATGTTTTTCAACAGTTCCATGCCCTTGCAGGACTGTGTCTTCACTTTTTCAGTGGCAGAATGCACGTTAGTGAAGGAAGCCCAATGATGAGGCATCCAACAACGGTGATGCGAACATCAGTCAGTAAGTTAGTAATGTTTAATGGTTATCTCTTAAATTGTAACAGGTTGATATTCTCTGTCATAATTGAAGTGGTCTGAGGCATTTCCTTTCATAGAAAATCCTCCCTGACACACATTTACTTAAGTAGACTTTATTGTCATTGCACATGTCACAGAGTACAGAGCAACGAAATGACCAGTTACATAACACTGCCTACACTGAATTATGGCCCTGTTGTCTCTTCACATATTCAGACAAGGGGGGGTACATTCAAAACATCTTTGGTAACAGTTGTTTAGACGATTTATGTTTCCAAAGACAGATGTAGTGTGCTACTATGTAATGCAGTTTTGTGATGCAGGTTCCCTGCCTGTGTTTGTGGTTATTCCTGGGTGAGGTTGCGGTGAAAGTCACTTTTTACAAAAGTTTTTGCAGGAAAGGAATGAAACTTTAATATGGATGTACTGCTTGGAAACTACTACTGGTCTATATATTGCTATTCTAAAAAATGTGATTATAATTCACATTTTCTTAGGCATTTAGTATAATTTTGGTTGTGCCACAAAAAGGTGCTTTAGTTTATAATGGTTTTATAAGTGTTTAAAAACGTAAATTGGTTGTTTTATGTTGGCTTACAAGGTGCTTATATTTCTGAGTTATTCTAAGTTATTTCTGAATTGGTACAGGTTGCCATTCTTATAAATGTTTTAACGGTTGCTTTGGGACTAAGGCCTACTAATTTTATTAATACAATTAATAATGGGAGGGGGCCAGGGTCTTCATTTATTGAAGACATCTACAATGATGTTGTTTTCTTAAATTAAAACATGTAGCAAGATAGCAGAAATAAATGAAAACAAGAACAGAATAGAGCAGCATAGACTTTCTAATGGAATAAACCAGAGATCTCAATCTGAAGTCCAAGTATCCATGAAGAGGTGATAAGAGTAAAGAACAAAAACAAAAAAGTATAACAGCAAATGGATGGATGTCAAAAAATAATTCTACACAGATGAGAATCGAACCAATAATCCAAAGCAAAGAACCCTAACCTTATTTATTAAACTCTTGAGTCGGATCTCCCCATCGAGTACTTGCTGATCCTTTAAGGTATTCAGACAGGACAAACTATTATTTTCTTACATGAGAACACAACCTTGTAGTTTTCCTATTGTTCTTCCTCTCTCAACAACAAAGAAAAAAAACACATTTATTTTCACCCTTTTCTTAACTTCCTGTTCCTATGTTCTGACTCATCAGTGCTCCTATAAAAAGAGGATGGATTGAGCTGGCCAACCTTAACCCTTACCAATTCACCAACCAATGTGTCCAACATATGTGGAAGACGGATGCAACATAAAGTCAACTTTATTCAAATATGGGTTGGTCCACACCAAACTCCAAACGGGGAAACTTGTTCCTAAATTCAAAATGCTGTTATAAGCCTTCCATCAAAGTTTGAAGAAATTAAAGAAAATGATCTACTATGATACGATGCATTAATTGACATCTACTAGGTCAAACTGGGTCTAACCTCCGGGAAAGCAATTATATTGGTCGTATTACACGGCTCTTCTCAATCCCGCGGAACGCTCCGTTCAATTGCATGCCCTTCACATCTTCTGGCTGTGAATTATATTTGATAATTCACCGTTGCTAAGCATAAAATCACTGTTGCAAAGGAAAGTGGATTTTTTGCCGTCTTTCGTATCACTTACTCAACGTTTAATTTTTCTGAAGCGCATGCATGAAGCAGGCTGCCTATAACAGCATCATTAAAGTGATTCTGAATGTGTCCGACCAAAACAGGAAGGAAACCTCAAACATTTTGTTAATTTTATTATTCTATAACTGTATGTACTGAACACTAGTACATTTACATACTAGGGCACGGGTAGTAGACTTCTCTTCAATCGTTTAGTCTACTACCTGTGCCTGGTACATAACAAGAGCAGAGCAAGAATGTGGTGTAAAGGGCCGGGACAGGTAGGCAAATGTTTGTGATTGGGAGGTCACTCCTTATTGTAGATATGACACCTTAATACCATTCAGTTACAGCTAGGCTTGTATGTTTAGACAAACACATTTACTAGGATTTTTTGTATCACTTTGACTATGCAAAATGGATTGAAACCACACGCATACAAACCTAACCTGAGGCGAACGGCAGATTTGGGTGACCAGGGACTTTTAGAAACAGCTCCACATATTTCTCTTTTGTAACAGGGCCATTGTGAATTGTTGATGTAGAGAATGTACATGGATGTCTTGACAAAGGATGTCTCATGGGGATGGACACATCAGGGTTAAACTTTGCCTTAAATTAAAACGCTTTTACCTTGAGGCACAGACGCAGGATTGAAGTGTCTGGGGAAGATGTGACTAATTTAGATGGTGTTGCCTCTGTTGCAATCATTCCAACTCCGATATAGACATTCGTACACACCCACACAATTCATATCTTCTTACTTCCGCTTGGGGCCTATGTTCTGCAGCTGATCTTGGAGTTTTAACATGCTCAGACGGCAGCCTAACCAGATTCATTTTTTGAGGTAAGTTCATAAAGAAATTGGGTAACACTATTAGTTTTAACATTATAGTATAACTTTAATTTGTGAGCTGTTGGTTATTTACCAAAAAAAAAAGCCTGACTTTATTTCAACATGAATGAATGAATGAATGAATGATAAGCAAGGAATCCAGTTAGATAATATACTGTACAGTATTAGATCTGGTTAAAAAAATACAGAAATACATGGGATGAACAATGATGGTTGTCATTTATTACAAATATGTTTGAATACCAATAAAAAAACGTTACTATATGAACATACTATATTGTTTATTATTTTTGTTAGATGTGTTACTGTGTTACGGTGAGTGAGCTTTATATAATCTTACAGTTAATTACATATTGGTTGCAATCAGGATCATCAAGGAAAATCAACAATGCAATGACATCAACTGTGCTACACTTTTGTTAGAAAAGATCAACACATGCTTTACACAGAGGACAATTGGGGTGCTTGTCGGATGTATGTAAGATGTATGCCCTTTTATTGGTGATTTGATTTAATATTCAACGACAGAAAAAAAATACAGAAGAGTGCAACTTCTATTGACATAGTTCCTTCTAACCGTTATTTATTGAATATATTGACTAGGCATGTCAAATGTAATACCCTAACATCATACAGCTACACAATGTTAATGAAAAGAATGCACAGTAGTAGGGGTTCATGTTCAGTTCTTCAAATGTATACTTTTTATAAAATGTTTACGCACATATACTTTTTGCATCATGTAACAAAAAGACCAAGAAAATCATGTTGAGCATAGGCCAAAATGTTGTGAAAATGTTGGTCAGGAGGAAGCTTCTAAAACACTGATGTATATTTGGAACTTCACAAAATGGCCTCCCGTCCATCCAATTGAAACATGCTCTGCCAGTGCAGCAGAGAAGCTTTAGTTTGAAATGTAGATTCCAGAATTTATTCATGGGAAAAATAATAAAATAACATTAATTGACAATGACAACTGATAAAAACCAAAATTCTTCATGCTAATACTAACATGTTCATTTGAATCCCAAAATACATTTCGCATAATTTACTAGCAATTGTATTCCTTGCTTTAAATTTAAGTCATACATGTTGAACAAACAGCTTGTTTAAAGCCTCATTAACGATGACATTTTATTTTAAAGTGTACTTAGAATGTAAGTAACTAAAGTTCACTGTATGTACAATGACTTGACTATTTTTGATTCGCCGTAAAAGTACCAGGTTAATGACAAACCAAATGTTGTTTACAGGTTCTTCTAGCGACATTAAATATGAACACCACGACTCCCTTCTACGAATGGACTTATAGCCTCAATACCGACGACTACAGTGTGGGACCTGTGCACATGTGTGAAAGAGAGGATGATAACTACCTCGGGGCCCAGCTTTCTATGCTCTACTTCGTCATGTTTGTCCTCAGTCTTGTTGGGAATGGTTTGGTGTTGGTAATTATCTACCGGTAGGTCCTCTGAATTTGTTTATGGGCCATCTGTGGGTCTCGGTGCATACAATGACACTATGAACGAAAGGGGTTATTTATTCAGTTTGGTTATTATTGTCAAATGTATGTAGCCTACATTTGATGAGCATATTTTTGTGAATAGGATTTAGGGTTAGGAAAGAATTTGAAAAACAGCTGGAAAGAGAAGGATAGATCTGCTAATAGTGTCACTGCCATTGGAAAGTGTTGAATCCACTCACAAGCCGTAATTACACCATGTGACACACAGCTTGTGATTATTAAGGCAAGATTAGTATGTCATTCCTGATTCATTAGGGAAGACAGGTTATGTTTTGCAGGCACAGTCAAATAGGACAAACATTTTCACAGCATTTCACTCAATAAGCTCATTGCTGGCTATGGCTTTTCCAAACCATAATTAATACAAATGATTCCATTGTTATTTAGCCATAGCTAACCAAAAACAGCTGTTCCCAACTGTATCATAAACATGGTATAGGTTTTAATACCCTAGAATGTGACTATGAGCACGAAAAAGCGTGATACTGGGTTTCAGGTATTCGTTCTTCAGACGTATCAGTACACTGAATCAGTGTCCAGTGCTATACAAAGTTTTAACATTGTTCCTTTTGTTCCTTAGGTTTGAAAAGTTGACAACCGTGACCAACATATTCCTGCTAAACCTGGTGGTGTCTGATATAATTTTCATGAGCTGTCTTCCCTTCTGGGGCATCTACCACCAACTCTCCACCTGGGTCTTTGGCACATCCATGTGCAAGATTGTGGGCAGTGCCTACTTCCTGGGCTTCTACAGTTCCATTCTTTTTCTAACCCTGCTGACCTTTGACCAACACCTGGCAGTTGTTTACTCCCTTGTTGCATCACGTCTGAGAAGACAGACCTATGCAATTGCCTGTTGTACTGGGGTTTGGCTTCTTAGTTGTTTGGCTTGCGTTAAACCAATTATTTTGTATAATGTATTCACTGACTTGAACAACAAGCAGTTCTGCGAAGAATATCCCAGCAATGCTGTGGTGAACACCTTTGTTGACATGTCTTTCTTGAAAGCTTTCTGGATATACCTTCAGCTCTTTTTTTTCTTTCTCTTCCCTTTGGCTTTCATTGTTTACTGCTACATCAGGGTCACTATCACTGTAGTATCATCAAGAATTAACGCCAAGTTCAGGACAGTGAGGATGATATTTTTCATTGTTTTGATATTCTTTCTGTGTTGGACCCCATATAATGTTGTTTTACTAATGCACTATTATTTTGGTGGGTCCACATCCTGTGAGAAAATGCAAAGGCTTGGTTATGCACTACAAGTCACACGTAACATTGCTTATCTTTACTTCTGTATTAGTCCCATCCTTTATTCATTTGTTGGCAGAAAGTTCCAGAACCATTTGAGACAGCTGCTGGCGAAAAGCCTTCCATGTATAAAGTAGCATGCTGCTTTCATTTATATCCAGGGATTGTGATTCCTGTCTTGAGAGTGAATGCAAATTATTCTGCAATAAACAATGTGTTGGCAGATATATACATAAATAATAAACTAAATGGTGGAAAATTATTAAGGTTTTTTATTAGATGGGGAGCACAGCTCTTATTATATTCATTGGAGAACTCGTTTTCAAAAAGTATGTTTTCAAAATAGGTACAGGCTGTGTGTTGCATTGGAGCATATGTCTACGTATTATAAATATTGAATTTGTATTTTGCTGAAGTTACAAGGTTTCATTCCTGCTGTGTTGTGTCAAAAAACAAAAGACAAGGATAACTTCAGTACTTTTGTTGACATTTTTTATTGGTCATCAAAACATGACCGATTTCTTCCCTTTATTAGGAGGAAGTCAACATATTCCTACACATTCCGTACCTTTCTTATACTTCCTTATTTATGTTCTCAACTTTTCCATGTTACTTCCCATACTCTTTGTAAAAGTTGATTACTCCCAGTTCAACATATTGTCAGATTCTGCAGACCAGAAGTTGTTATCAGGTCTCCAGTTATACTGTACTCCAGCGGTGGTTAATATGTCACAATTTTTGCAGATTTGCTAAAAAAAAATTATATTTTATTTGTTTTTTTTATTTCTGGTTGTAACAGAAAAATCTATGTCTTTAACAAATGCAATCATCAAAAATTTTTTTTATAAATTGCCATTATTAGTAATGTTTCTAGTATATGTTACGGTTTAAGTCAATGGTCATTTTAAGCCGAAGTGGCACTTTTATTAACAAAAATGAACAAGCCCTAGGCTCAGCCCAACAGAGAAACAGAAAGAGGTTTGGCGTCTTGGCCATGAAGAAACCTAAAATAAAGCTCCCGAATCACCGGTCTCCTCCGGGGATAAACAGTTCATAACTCAAAGTTGTGGGGTGGTGAAACGTCAATCTCGTCAAAGTAGCTACTCCAAAGCTGTTTGGTGATCATCGGGTAGAACGTTCCGCATCAGATAATGGAGGGGGCTGGCCAGGGTGGCATAGCCTGGGGACCGAGGGATAAACCTCTGGTACTAGCCAAAAAAAACTGAGGAATAACTTCAACTGTTTCTTGGAGATGGGGCGGACCAGTCGAGGATTGCGGCGACGTTGACCTTCCCCCGTCTGTAGCCCAGGTAGGAGGCCCCCTCTAGGTCCAGGCGGCACTAAATGGTGAGGCCGGCCTTCCTCAGCTCCCCAGGAGCGCCAGCAGGTGCCAAAGGTGGATGTCCCAGTGGCACTGTGGACGATGACGTCATTGAGGTAGGCCGCTGCGTGGTAGGTGGCCATTGATGCCCAAGTGTACAGGCCACCTGGTGTCACAAACAGCATCTTTTCCCTGGCAGCCCTGGTGAGGAGGACCTGCCAATATCCCTTGGTGAGGTCCAGGGTGTTAAGGTAGTGGGCGAGCCGCTCTTTCAGCTCATTGACGCAAGGCATGGAGTAGGCGTCGAACTCTGAGACTGCATTCAGCATCCGGAAGCCATTGCAGAATCAGTAGAACCCATCAGGTAAGTTTGGGGGTGCCAAGGCCAGTTCACATGGTACAACTGGATGGGCTTGCTGCTGCACCCGGTCGACTACCTCATACAGCACCTGTCCCTTGGCAAGGAACTCATACTTGAAAGTCAGTAAGAGGACCAGGACTAACTCACAGGGTCTGAAGATGCGAAGTTGGGCACCGTGGTTGTAGACCTGAGCTTGGGCCTGTTGGAGGTGTCCCCGCGCTAACGACCAGACCCACGCCATGTGTTCCCGCACCTGGTCCACAAGGTCAACCAGGGTGTGATGTGGGGAGGGATGGGTCTCCCAAGTGGTGGAGCCCTGTTGTTCTCTTGATAATTAGAGACAGATGGGATATGAGCAGAATCTGCACCTGCAACCACTCAAATACCATTTCAAGTCTCTTGATGGCCTCCTCCTCACCAGGTGTTAAAACCTTTAGATCATCCAGATAACAGCAAGTTCATGAAGTTTAGATCCCCCAAAATTATCATCATCATTCACATAAATCTTGCTGGGCTGCTGGCACAGTCCTTAAGGGAGCCTGTTATACTCATGAAGGCCAACAGGCAAAGAGAAGGCAGTGAACATCTCACAGTCTTCGTGAAGAGGGACGTTATAGAACCCGGATGTAAGGTGGTGAAAAACATGGTGCTGAAAAACGTCTTTCCTTCCAAAGCAGCGAGACAATTTTCCTGATGTGGAAGAGGGTCAACATCTTCTGGTGAGCCAGCAGAGTCAGCCAGTGCCGATGCGTTGGTCACCGTTTCTCTTCCATACGAAGTCAAGTGTTGAAGCACACTCACTAGTTGACTTTGTGATGATGCCTTTCTCCTCCATTTTGTTCAGCTCCACCCAGAGCTTTTGGTAATGTGCTGGCAGAATGTTTCTGTAAGGGAGTTTTAAGGGTCTCAAGTATTTCAATACCCCAAAGTCGAGTGCTTGCAGAAGATATCTAGAATATTTTGAGTATTTTAGAGCAAGCTTGTGCATCTCTTTTTTTACTGTGATCTGACACTTCACACAAATTTAGATCCAAGTCACTCAAGCCACATTCTCTTAGGGCTTCTGCCATGTCAGACAGGTCTGTTTTTTGTTCTTCTGTGCCAAAACAGCCAGACATGGGTACGCATCTGCCAATTAAGCATTCCACTTGATTTTTGCTTATCAGACCTTCATAGGGACCCACCAATCTCACCACAGAGGAGTCACCAGTCTGCCGACTAGAACCCTTCTTGGAATTTAAATAGACGTTGTCGTCTCAACCCCCATATTGCAGCCCAGGGACCACGTGATTTTTCCAAGAGCTTTCCTCAAACCAGGTTTTCCTCTCAAGAATGTCACAACTTGGTTGAGTTTGACCGTTCCTATGGCAATAGACTTACTTCCATGAAGTGTAGCAGTACAGCGTCGGCCACTTTACCATGGGGTCGCTGGTTCGAGTCTGACCTCGACCAAACTTATTGTGAGACATGGCATAAGAAATCAAACAATGTTTACTACGATACATCCATTAGGCAATGGCCACCATGCTCACCTTATTGTAGGACCATGTTATTGTTGTTGTAACTTCACATCCTGTATCCTGTGTATGTCAGTATTTATCCTGTATGCGATATAACACAACCTGTGGAAGTATACTTAACAATACGCTTGTCTTAAGGGGGTACGCACCCATGGGTGGGGATGAAAACAGGCATCAGGCATGACACTTTATGGTCTAAACCATTAGGTTAGGGGTTTTCACAAATAAGGAAAACCCCTAACTCAGGAGGTAGAGTGGGTTTTCTGTTAATCACAAGGTTGCTAGTTCGATCCCCGGCTCCTAGCTGGGTGTTGAGGTGTCCATGAGCAAGTCCTCTAACCCTAACTTCTCCCAATGAGCTGCATAGTTAACTCCATCGTCAGTGTGTGAATGTGTGCATGAATGGGTGTGTGAATGTGTGCATGAATGGGTGAATGTCAGGCAATATTTTAAAGCGTGTTGGATACAACCGCTATATAAATGCACTTCCATTTACCATTTACCAAACAATATGTACAGCAGTGTTTTGTAATGACCAACTACTTATTTGTGTTTGTAAGTTCAATGGTTACTGCATGTACCTGATGAAATAGATTTAAGGTATATTGTGGCTGTGAAAGTTGTATTTTCTGAATTAATTTGAATTTATATTTTCTGAATTGTAATTAATTTATTTCAAGGCAGGGACAGTGCACAATAAGACATACATTTTGTACAACAAGAGAACATGCATTGTGCCAGGTTCTATTGCTATTTTCCACAGTTCCCTGGCCAGGTTGGTGGAATAGTACATACAATTTTGTATAGAAAGAAGAAAATAAGTAAAATAACAGAACAAAGCATGCTCCATTCAGATACAGATCACAGCCTCAACTTTGAGTGAATTCCTTGTGTATCTGATGTTAGCTAGGTTAAATTTCAGTGTGTTTCTCCGTTTTTTAAAGCTAAGAGTTGGTTCAAGGGTAACACCGTTAATACACGTTATCGGATTAACACTTTTGAAATGATCTTTCATCAGTAGGCCTACAAATAAATGATAATAGTAGTCTTACAATGACATTAAAAACGGGATGGCCATTCCTTTTGGGAAATTCAAGAAAGATATGATATGGTATAGCGTAGGCTTACAGAAGACCTGAGGAAGCGTTACAATGCCTTTATAATCCTGTTTTGTGTATTAAACGTCCCCTCTGCTGAAGCAAGATACCTGCACCTGCTTCTTTGTATGATGAACTTGACTTTTTATTATTAATTAAAACCTGATCCATTTAGATAGATAACATTATTACAAACAAAATAGATTAATAACTGTAACTCTAATCTAGGTAAGCTACAGGTTTAATTAAGTGAGTAATTATTGTTATTGTTTTGTCATGTTTTAAATAAGTCCATGAGTATTATTTTTTTATCTAAAAACATATTTCTTTGTATAAACTATAATATATATTTTTATTTTTTAATATAATATTTAAAAATACCCATTCCTAAACTATATATTTGCTTTGGACCACATAAATCCAATGCAAGCAGTCCAGCAGAAGGTTTATTATGGGAGACAACTAACAACAGGGGCCCCAGGCCCCCCGTCCCGGTCTGAATACCCAACTCCTCTACCCAGAGCAGGGGGCCCCAGGCCCTCCGTGTTTAAACCCCACCTCCTGTACCCAGAGCAGTTTGCTGTCGGGCCGGCCCACCACTCTCCCCACCGGGTGTCAGGCTACACTCTCTCCCACCATGGAGAGCCGCAGTTTCTTTTTAACGTGTTGTCTAATTCCACTGTGCATAATATCAGATATCAGCAGTCAGGTTATCTCGGAGCCGTATGACTTTCTGTTCGACACGGCGGTGGACGCATATTACAAGAACGACTGGATCTCGGTGATCCTCAACATGGAGAAAGCGCTGAGGAACAACGCTGCTGTCCGGAAGGCGAAAGTACAGTGTCGGATAAGCTGTGCGAACCAAACCACTTTCGGCGAACCCACGGTGGGCCTTGGTGATCCCACACCCGGAGCTGAATCCGTGGAGGACCTCGCATTCTTTCAGAAGATCTTAAAACGAGCCGATTGCGTGAATACCTGCGAAACGGAGAAGTTGGGCCCAGCGACTCTGCACAAAATCGGGGATGATGTGAAACTGGAGTTCAAGAAAAGGACGCCGTACAACTATTTGCAAGTCGCCTACTTTAAGGTAGACCTGTTCAAGTAGGCTACCGTATAAATGTTATTATATAGGCTACATAGTGGAAGGGAGTCATTGCCTACTATTTTAGCAAGCCTCACTTACTGAGATCAAATCACTGCAGGATAACGGGCATCCCTAACGTTTAAGGGGCTTAAAGTGGATAAATATATCAAGAAGTCTTGTGCAATGAACCAAACGAGGACAAAGTCGTTATTAGCCTCTGTTGGTTCTTTCAGTCTATCTCATTCAAACTCCCAATTGCTCTAAGAAGTGGTGTGTAGAACTGTAAATGCCACAACCCCCAAATGTAGAGAAGGATTATGCCACGTCTTTGAAGGTGGAGTCAAAGAAGGCACTCGTACTGTGTGTGCGCGTGTGTGTGCGTGTGTGTGTTGTGTGTGTGTGTGTGTGTGTGTGTGTGTGTGTGTGTGTGTGTGTGTGTGTGTGTGTGTGTGTCTGTCTGTCTGTCTGTCTGTCTGTCTGTCTGTCTGTCTGTCTGTCTGTCTCTGTCTGTCTGTCTGTCTGCTGTCTGTCTTTCTGTCTGTCTGTCTGTCTGTCTGTCTGTCTGTCTGTCTGTCTGTCTGTCTGTCTGTCTGTCTGTCTGTCTGTGCGCGCGAAGAAGCAACATTTTGGGATAGATCACTAAAAGTCATCGTCTTTGTTTTTCTTTGAGTTGTCTTAAAGTGTCATCATCAAAGGCATATTGTTATTCCTGCAAGGATGATTGGGTGTTTTTCAATGGCACTTTAGCCATACTGACTAGGCCTACTAGGCCTACATGAAAATAACATGATTACAAATAACATGACAAACACAAGATATCATGTTATCGCTTTGGAAGGGGTTATAATAATGCCTATTTAACAACTTCTAATATCTTAGACGCACTTGTAATAGTCCCTTGTAATTTATGGCGTGTTCCTGAATCCTCCGACGCCATCCTTACGAGTCGGAAGTTGGATATCTCCCAGCTTTTTGCGGCATTTCTCGAAGCCACGCCCCCTTTTTGTCTTCATCTCTCGGAATTCTGAGAGTAGCCCGAGAGCAGTGATGATGCTCTCAATGAAAATGGCTGCGCATGTAAAAAGATTTATTTTCTTACCACGTTGGTCATTTCAATGTCGATTTTAAATGCTTTAACACACTTGATTACATTAGCATTACATTAGGCCTACTTGTTTATTCCGGTCGCCAAGGTATGAATTGCACGGTCTTGCTGTGCTTGCAATACAATGTAATTTTGTGTTGTTTGTTTTCGGGCTGGTTTGCTAAACGAGTCTAATGTAGCTTACAATAAACAACGAGCCAATTTCATGACACAATCACAAAGACGAACGGGAACGCTATAATTGCTCCGAGACCGTAAATGCAACTCGGAAGGCTGGCATCCGAGGATTCTGAAATACACCATTCGACCCACTTATAATGCTTCATAACGTAGACCCATTTATAATAATGCTTTATAACTTAGACTCACTTATAATAATGCATTATAAATATAAGACCCACTTATATTGCTTCACAACATAGACACACTTATACACGTGATGTAGAAATATGCCTCAATACAATAGGAAATAAAAATTGTATTCAGTTTTCGTTAAACGAGTATTAACCAAATAATCACAACAAGCTGATGTTTCAGTTGCACCTTAAATGAAAGATAAAGGTTCTCTTTCAATGGTGACAGCATGATGAAGGAGGTGACAGCTCTGTCCATTGCCTGCTGTGATAGATCAACAAGCTGGACAAGGCCGTGGCGGCAGCACACACCTTCTTCCTTGCCAACCCAGACCACGTGGAGATGAAGCAGAACCTGGACTACTACAAGATGATGGCGGGGGTCCGAGAGGAGGACTTCAAGGACCTGGAAGCCAGGCCGCATATGGTACGGACCACCCCTCCCTCACCTCCTGCTTGTGTTTCCCTGATTAAGCCTTTTCAAAAGTCACAGTGAAAGTCAGCTTTATTGTCAATTCAATTTACGAGACAAGTAGAGGAATTTAAATTGCGTTTGTCTCTGACCCATGTTACAATAAGTAGAAAAGGGGATCAAATTAGGTCAAATGAAATAAAATAAGTTTTATGACAATAAATAAATTCTAAATAACCCCCTTTTACCTTCTCCCTGCCCGATTGTACCTGCTGTGTACCGAACTTTTTCCGCAACTAAAGACAACTGTTATTATACTGTCCTTTGCCTCTGAGTAGTAGACCACCTCTCTTATGACACACCCCCTAGGGGGCTTTCACAAGGCTCCTTCAGACCCCAGGACGCAGGGTGGGGATGTTTGAAGCGGTTTATTGCAGGGGTTGAGCATAGTGATGCAGAGCAGGAGCTGGGACCACTGCCATGCAGGGGATTTCTCCCTGAGTATGTGTGGTGATGGCTGGATGAACCTGTGCACACTGATTTCTCAATGCACAACCAGCGTGCAGCCTCACCCAGCCCGAGTCAGTCAGTTTATGTGGGCTTTAGAGCATATGCCAAACCTTAACTGTAAGAAAGAAGTGTATGGATTAATTAATGCTTCAATATTAATTGTTGTTTCAAAGGCTTACTATTTCATTGAGATTAGCCCAAATGTTTGCAAGTTTTTGTTTGCTGAATGTTTTTTTATCATTTCAGGAAGGCATTGCTGATTACTGCAATATTGTGGGTCAAACCATTTTTTATGTTGCTGTGACTTAATGACTTTCTGTTTTTGTTGGTCCTGAGACCAGTTAGGAACCCCTATGTAACGAATGGTACACAGGTGTTGGACCCAAAAGCCCTGCTCAGAAGCAAAAGTCAGGTTAACAAGAGTTGTCTTTACTGGTTTTAAGGTCGGTACACAGGTTATCAATAATCCGGCAAGGAGAAGGCAAAAGGCGTAGCTGGGGAGAACAAGCAGGAATCAAAGGCCAGTAACAATAAGTATCGATAGTAGGAATGCTGGACTGTTGACAAAAAGGAACAAACTGGCACTGAAGGGAAACACACCAGTGACTACACTAGGAAGTGAATGGTAATGAGGGACAGGACAGGTAACAATTAATGCTATGGGGAACAATGACAGGCGGGAAACACAGGAAGTGATGTAGCTAAGGAGCAGGGCGAGACGTGACACCCTGTCCTGTCGATCCAGTGCCAGTTTCATCCATTCATTGCTGGCAATGGCTCACTCAATGGGGTGTGGCTAGTTTCTGGCGGGAGACTCTCTAGCCATGCGACACCTCAAAACACACCTGATAAGCAGTCGATATGGAGTTAGAATCATGCCAAAACCCCACACACACACAAAACGTGTTTTACTCACGCACAATGATTCACACACACACTCAGAAAACTTATTTCTTCAAGTACAAACTAAAATCTTTCAAGTACAAATTAAAATCTTTCAAGTACAAAAAAAATTCCTTCAAGTACAAAACAATTCTACAAGTACGGAACGAAAAGTTGCGCGTGGATCTGAATGCATTTGTGCGTAGATCAGCAAGGCGGAAAATTAGTGCCAAAAGTCACGTGACAAACAAATGTCCTGTGATTCACACTACAGGACATTTGTTTGTCACGTGACTTTTGGCACTAATACGATTTTAGTTTGTACTTGAAAGATTTTAGTTTGTACTTGAAGAAATATGTTTCTGAGTGTGTGTGTGAATCATTGTGCGTGAGTAAAACACGTTTTGTGTGTGTGTGTAGATTCATTGTGCGTGAGTAAAAACACGTTTTGTGTGTGTGTGTGGGGGGTTTTGGCATTGATTCTAACTCCATTAAGTCGATTTAAGGCCGTCCGCCTCACACGGGACAATCTGCACAGTTAGAGCGGCAAGCCTCGAAAGATCTCTTGTTGGTTCTCTCTAGTGCTAGCGATGGTGAACGCTGGTAGCAGCACACACACACAAGAGAGAGAGAGGAGAGTCTGTTGTGGTGGCTCCACCATACCCTCTCTGGTGGAAACCACCACTGCCTGGAAGATAAAAACGCGTTACTAATCGTGCACCGCTTTTGATTTGTTGCATGGAGGGACCTTTCGACAGCTTGACCCAGTTCTTAGCGTTCAAGTTTATTCTAGGGCTTTTCATCGGGCCGTAGGGCTCAGCCAATTCAGGTTTTTTGTTGGTTAAAAAAATTGTCTTTGGAAATTGTCATTTTTAAAGTGTTGAGCTGGATTCCACCCACCACCACCAATGGGTTGAGATATCTGATGTACCCTTTTAGGGGGGGATTATATTGTGCTCCCCTGTTGTCAAATGTTTGCAAAATCGGTATGCCATGCTTTGATTCCTAAAGCAGGTGGAACCATAAGGCCAGACAAATATTGCATTTCATGCCATATAAATGGTTCAATCTATAAAGTGAATTATTTTCTGACAGAAATTTAAATTGCCTCAAAGGGCAGCTGACATAGCAAGAATTTCAAAAATAACATGAAAGGCAAACCCAAATGCATTGAACCTTATATAATATATAATTAAATGAATGGCAAATCAAAAACTGTGTCATAGATGTGTAGCAGCATTATCCACCGGTAGTAGCATCATTAATGTGCACCAGTACAACCTCCCCCTTCTCTCATCACCTCAGCTACCTGAAATTATCTCCTGCTAAAATAGGAATTATGAAATCTATCTCTCTTTCCTCTCTCCCTCCTTGCTCTCTCTCCTCTCTCTCTCTCTCTCTCTCTCTCTTCTCTCTCTCTCTCTCTCTCTCTCTTTCTCTCTCTCTCTGTCTGTCTGTCTGTCTGTCTGTCTCTCTTGTCTCTCTGCTCTGTCTGTCTGTCTGTTCTGTCTCTCTGTCTCTCTCTGTCTCTGTCTGCTCTGTCTCTCTCTCTCTCTCTCTCTTCTCTCTCTCTCTCTCTCTCTCTCTCTCTCTCTCTGTCTGTCTGTCTGTCTGTCTGTCTCTCTGTCTCTCTCTCTCTCTCTCATAGGCGGAGTTCCTGCTGGGAAACGCGGTTATATATTAGCGACGACTCGTTTGGCCTGCCGTGCGGCGGAGCACTTTGAGCTTGCGGTGCAGGAGTACTTCCAGGCCGACCGGGCAGAGTGCAGGGTTCCTGTGCGAGGGTCCTACGACTACGACGGCTACCAATCTACATGGACTACAACGCGGACCTCTTCCAGTCCATGGACGGTGTGAGAGCCCGGCAGGGGCCTCAGGGGCTAATGCCGCGCGAACACACCCAAGCGCGTACCTCGCGTACCCATGTACGCGGTGTAACGCAGCTAAAATGTTTGCTTGGACCATTTTGTGTCAAAAATTGGTCAGATACGCGCGTAAACACGCGTAGATGAGACCGCCCAAAACCTCCCCCCCCCCCCGCGCGCCATTTTTCTTTTGCTGAAACATTCACTGATCTTACCAGGACAGCCAGTTTCCTCGGCCACGTCGACCCACGCCCTCTCTTTCTTGTTCCTGTCCCGGTACAACACAATCCTGGTGTTTTACAGAACAGGACGGCTGCACACTGCAATGATGAGGTTTTGGTCCTCCATTGCGGTTCTGTCCTCTCCGTCTCTCTGCCAGTGACGTCGGGTCAAGCTTCAACGCTGATTGGCTATTGCGGCGGCGTACGCGCGTAAAAAGTTCAATTTTTTGAACTCCTCGTACGCGCGTATATTATTGTACGCGCGTATATATACGCGCGTATATATACGCGCCTCATACGCGCCTAACGCGAGTAAAATGTTGCTTATACGCGTGTAACGCGTGTACGCGTCTCATACGCGCGTAAACCAATGGTTCCCTATGGAAAAATTGCCGATTTTATACGCGTGATACGCGGGTAACGCTTTTGGTGTGTCCGTACCTTAAGAGTGTGTTTATGTGTGACACATGTGTGTAATGTGTCTGTGTGTGTTTGCATGTGTCTTAATGTGCATGTAACAATGAGTGTGTGTTAGGGTGACCAAATCCCAAAGGGGGGGAGGCATGGAAAATTGACTTATGCAAACTTCACATAACACTTAACAAGACTCCCCTTGCACTGGTTTCACCCAGGGATATATGGTTTCCCTGTCTTTGTTGTAGCTGCATTTCCTTTTAGTCGTACGGGTCGCGCTCTCCTCCATATCTCCTGCCGTTCTGACCTGATTGTTTCTTGTTGGTGCGCGTGCCCTTAACCGGCGTCCGCGTCCCAGTTTGATTGACATGATCAAACAGCCCGCCCCTCCCCCTGATGACAGCCCTCACTGCTGTCTCCAGCACACAGCTATTTGATAAATGACAGATTATAAAACACGCATTTCCAACAAAAAAAAAAATCCAGTCTGACTGTCAATAACAATGCGGGACAACGTCTCAATTTGCGGGACGTGTACAAAGTCATGGAAATGTGGGACTGTCCCGCACAAAGCGGGACATCTGGTCATCCTAGTGTGTGTGTGTGTGTGTGTGTCTACATGCATGTGTGATATGATGTGTGTGTGTGTGTGTGCTGGCCACGGGCTGGCCCGTGGCCAGGCAGGGCTGCCCGCAGCCGAGCTGCGGAGCCTGCGAGGAGGAATGACTTGATCTATAAATGAAGTCCCTCAATCTTAATTGGCTCAACACCATGGGCAACATTCTGAAACATCCGTTAACATCCACATTTGCCTCAAACAATGTTAGGCTTACAGCCCATGCAAATGTGAAATAATGTTCTTGTTGTTCTTTTAATTGTGTGTTACTCTGACCATTCTGTTGGATATCGTGGAAAAGATGTTAGTGAATGATTCAGAGCATGATGCATTTTAAATGGCATCACTTTTGTCTTAATTTTTCTTAAAACAATTGTAGCTGAAAATAAACGTACAAATTACAACCAATAGCTTCAGTCATTGAGGGCATAAATAGGGCCAATGCTAGCCCCAGATTTCAAATCAAGAGTAGGCCTTATTTGACTAATTGTCTTTGCATCCTTTCCTTCTGCCCTGGTAGTCCAAGACATGCTAGCCACCAGCTTTCAAAGTACAATGCTGCCACTGATGGATTTGTATCAATTAACATACTTATCCCTCCCTGCTATTTTGTAGTTCCCCAAAACACCCTGACCCAACTTGAGTCTCACATTCTTATGCCGCCAGATACGCCACTAAAGGCCTTTTTATGGTCCCACATTCCCGCAACGCAATGACCACGCTGACGCTTCAACGCAGTAGTGAACTTTTATGGTTCTGCGTCGGGTTTTTGTAAGGGGACCAATCACAGCCCTTGCCTTAACGGAAGGTTACGATTTTTGGGACGTAAGGGGTCCGTAACCCCCTTGCGCGTTGGGGAACGTGGAACCATAAAAAGCCCCTAACAGTGCAAGCAGGCCAATGGCGACCAAGCACACAGCCCTTCCTCCCTCACTTTAAAAACCACCAGCCGCCACTGGTGTGTAACCATTTGTGTGTAGTAACCATTTGTGTGTAACGTGTCTGTGTTTTTTTAATGTGTGTGTAACCATGAGTGTGTGTGTGTGTATGTGTCTGTCTGTCTGTCTGTCTGTCTGTCTGTCTGTCTGTCTGTCTGTCTGTCTGTCTGTCTGTCTGTCTGTCTGTCTGTCTGTCTGTCTGTCTGTCTGTCTGTATGTCTGTTTGTCCGTCCGTCCGTCTGTCTGTTTGTCTATATCTATAATTACTGCTACATCTGTAATGGCCAATGCTCCACTTAAACTTTAGTATGCAGTCTTATGTCTGTATATTTATTTATGTTGTATAGTGTCTATTTTGTATATGTCTGCCGGTGGTAAGGGAGTCCACATCGGCTGGAGTCAAATTCCTTTCATGTGTGCATACTTGGCCGATCAAGCTGATTCGGATTCTCATTCTGATAAGCATGTGCAATAAGATATGCGTGTGCGTGTTAAGGTGTGTCTTAATGCATGTAACATGTCTGTAACGTGTCTTGTGTGTGTAACCATGTGTGTGTGTGTGTGTTTGTTTATGTGTATAACCCTGTGTGTGTGTGTGCAGACCACTACATGCAGGTGCTGAGCTGTAAGCAGCGGTGCTCGGTAGAGCTAGCCACCACCGCTGGCCTCCCTAAGCCCTTCGAGGACTTCCTGCCCGCCCACTTCAACTACTTGCAGTTCTCCTACTACAACAGTGAGCACACGCACACGCAGACGCACACGCACAGTATGAGGGTCAGCGTTTAATGATGAATTGTAGCACCAGTGCACCCGGTGTTATTACGTAGGGGGTACAATAAAGTGGTTTAACGAAACGTACCTAAAGTGCATCAACTTTTTGGATTGTACCATTTTCTTTATTGTTTTTATTTAGCAGAATGTTTAGAAACCATTCATCATTAAAACATCAAGCAGGATCGGTTGCGTGCTGTAGCTTTGAGCAGTGCATGGAATTGACCACAAACCTTTGGTGTATGTATTAACAGTTTAATCACCCCCCCCCCTCCTCAGGTGAGAAGTACGAGAAGGCCATAGAGTGTGCCAAGACCTTCCTCATGTTCCACCCGGAGGACGAGGTCATGATCCAGAACCTGGCCTACTACTCTGCTGTCCTGGGGGAGGACAAGGCCCTCACCCTTACCCCCAGACAGGTAGGCCTAAAACGTCATAGGACACCACCATCACTCAGACGTGTATACAAGTATTTACACCCAGACAAGTTGACCTACACTATAAAAGTCAATTTCTAAGGGGTAGTTTCTATGTGAAATATAACTACAATACAAGGACATTCATTTAATCAGTGATGGCCATATAGAGCCATGCTCATGCATGCCCTCTCACACACATGCCCAGGCATGCACACATACATATATAGGCACATGCACTCATGGTGTGTGTCGGTCCTCAGGTGGTGAAGCAGCACAAGCAGCAGTCCCTGCTGGAGAAAGAGCTGCTCTACTACGGCTATGAGGTCTTTGGCCTCGCCTTCGTGGATCCGGTGAGTTCTCCTTCATGGAGGACTTCTTCCTCCTTCTGTTTTCATGATGAAGGTTCTGATATTTACTGAATCATTTTTTTATTCATCTTTTTAGGACACATGGACGCCAGCGGAAATCATGCCTCAGAAGCTCAGAGAAAAGCAGAAGTATGATTCTTAAGATCATGATTCTGCCAATGTTTCTATTTTTCTGATGGGTAGCAATTGGATGTGCGAATCTCATTATAACATGAGATTGTGAATGATAAAATGTCTGCACGATCTGCCTTTACAAAGAGATGGTGTACATAAGACGTTCTAGCAGTTAAAGCTATACGGCTCATCCACGCATCCAAGGTTGTTTTCTCTGCCGCATCTAAAATCAAACCTTCTTCAATGAGGGTTAGGACCTTTGATGAGGTTTGGGCTTCTCGGACACCTTCAGTATAAAGCAACGGTGTGTGTGTCACTCTACATAAAAAACACTGCTCATTATACTGCTCATTCACAAACATGGTACTTATAAAGTATCACAAAGTTGCTGTGGGTCATACAACGCCCCCTCCTCCCTAGAAGTGTGTGGGGAAGCGATCGACACTGGGTGTACCTGTGGGGCAACGCTACGGGCTAAGCCCACTTGACATATGACCTGATTCTGGATCAGGGTGTCGTAAGTCGCAGAGCAGCCTTTATGACTGCCATCTATTGAAAGTCATCCCTTGATCCAAACTTTTGTTTTATGGGAAGAAACATACTTCTAGCTAATTCTTTCAGAATCCATGCCTCAAACTAAATCAGAAATAATTTGCTCAAAGTTTGTTTCATGTTGTCATGAAACAAAAGCTTGGATCGAGGGATGATTCTCGCTGAAACAGTTGGTTCCTTTACTCTTTGAGGTTCTATAGGTTATCTTTTGAAGCCAGTGTTTCCCACTGCTGTCTATAGGCTATGTGCCATACTGAGTTGCTGGTCTCTGTCAAAGTGCAGTACTCTAGTCTACCTGATGCCTCGCGGTGTTCATATCTAAGCATGACAAAACCATTGATAAAGACCAAGTAAAAGAATTTGACTGAATACATATTTAAATTACATGTGAATGATTTTTTGTTTTCAGGGCACTATATATATAAAAATATATGGCACAATGCAGTTTTGCAGGACAGCGAAAATGCACTACTAAATGCTGAAGGAGAGAATCATCTTTCCCAGCTGTTTTTTTTGTGCATGCTCATGTCCTTCAACCAAACAAAGGCCTTAAGCAGGGACGGTGAGGCAGACCTAGCAGGCTAATTCCCCGTGGGTCTAGCAGTGTTTACTGCTGGAACCTGACCGGCTGTCGCCTCCCTCTCCCTCAGTCTTCAGTTAACACTGCCGGACTTGGTTAATAGACAATGTAAGGCTAATGCATTAGATGTAGCTATGCCTAATATAATTTGCTCTGGGCAAGATCTTTAGCATGATCTAAAGCTATCTTAATAATGATTATTTATTAAAAATGCCTTGTTATCCATCAGATATGAGAAATGTTGAAATGTAAGAATATCTGTTTCTAGTTAGCTGCTCTCATACGTACTCTCATAAGTGCTGTATCAGACTATTTAGCTCCCCCCTAATTTCTGACCAATCAGAGCATCTCTTCTTTGATCATCCTAGACATATGTGTCAATCACATATGTCTTTGGCCATAAGGACAGTTGTTTGGTTATACTATTCAGTAACTTGCAAAACATGATAAAGAATCCTGATAAGATTGCGGATCACGATCCTGCCTGAAACAAATTAGGGATATGATATCTCTGTCGCATCTCCCAGCCCTTATAGCTGTCACATTCAGTGCATCTCTCTCTGGGTCTCTCTGATTCTCTCTGAGTCACTGTGTGTCTCCTTCTGTATTTTAATCTGAAGCCTCATAATTGTATTGACAAAAGAGGATAGTCTTTAAACATTGATGACAGTAACATGCTATGAAAGTACCCACCTCTCTTTCTTACTGTGATCTCTGTGTATCGGTCCGTATGTCTGTCTGTCTACAGGACAGAGAGGGAGACGGCAGCTCGGATCACAGAGGAGATCGGAAACCTCATGAAGGAGATTGAGAACCTGGTGGAGGAGAAGAACAAAGACTCATCAGACATCAACAAGATGGCTTCCATCCCTGAAGGTGAGCCATCAAATGTACCCGTTATTTAAACTTAAAGGTTGGGTATGGAATTCTCTTTTTTGGTCACTTTTGCAAAATTACTTGAAATCTTTATCATAACCGACTTGCAGCCACTGAGTTAGAAGTACTGACATGAAAATTAAACAAGTCAATCATTTGGGGAACGGGCAGGGCTCGAAAAACTAAAAAAAATGATTTCCAGACCCACCGAGTGGCATTGGACAGTAAGTACGTCAATCAAACGGTCGTACTGCACTCCCCCTCCCCCGCTCCCCGCGCAACCCCTTCGTACTCAAAGCTCGTGACCCAGAGCGAGCTTCTGTTTGTTGTTATCCTGCGGTAGCTACTGGAGCTAGCTAACTAGCTAATGGCTCGCTCTCGCGCATCTGTGTTCCCTCGTGCATGATTTCGCTTCCATGTTCTTGGAATGGGTGGAGGCAGAGTCAGCGTTGAAGGAGAGGGGGTAGGACCATTTGAGTTGTGTATTTTCAAAATCTGCTGGAGTTTCGCAAATCCCATAGCCAACCTTTAATCACTGAATCATGTGGTACAATTGACTTGAAGTCAGTTATAAGGCGGGAGACTTTCAAAATGCCATAGTAAGATTCTGGGAAACAAAGAGAATGGTAGGCCTACGGGCTTACCAGCGTTTTTTGTTGATGGGATTTTTAGGACTGTGATTTTATTTTATTTATAACATTGTTGGAATCCCTTTCGATCCAGATTAACTTCAGATCTGTCTAGGTCATGTTAAATTTAGAGGTATTTGAAATAGTCGTCCTCCGGGTGGAACATGAGGAAGGTCTTGGCACACTCTATGGCCTTCTTGTGCTTCTCACCTGGGGAGGGGGGTGATTAAGAACCGTTGAAACATATACCAAAGGTTTGTGGTAAAGTCCATGAACTGAAAATAGCTACAGCACACAACAGATCCTTCTTGACAATATAACAATGAATGGTCTTGAAACATTTTCTCAATCAAAATATAATAACATTGTGACCTTAAACCACAAATTGAGCCTAAGATAATGATGGCCGATGAAGATTAGAGAATTTCTTAGAGAACTACTTCTTGAATAGAACATAATAATAATGTATGCAGAGTTTTTGTGATACTTTGTTTGTTGCCTACCGTTGTTGTGTCGGAATACGCCACATACTCGTGACGTTATGCTCTGTGTCTGAGAAATTCAACCCTGTCTCAGAGGTGGACATCAAAATAACATCCACACACACATCCACCCATCCATTTTACCCCTGTTTTCTCTAAGTAAAAGTCTCATTTTAGTTACAGTGACCAAATATTGCACAGTATAATAGCAATAGTTCACCATATTGACACGTTAAAATAACAAAATGTTTTTTGGTTTTCCGGCACCTAATTATTTCTTATAGCCTAAGTCGAGTCTGTATGTTAAAGTTGCAATGTGTAACATTCCAACCAGCTTATAAATTAAAATAACCTGGACATATCTGTAGTCATTGCACATCCTATAACTGATATATTCTATAAATAAATAATGCTGGCCGACCCGTACCACACATAGTTTACAAGAAACTGAATACCCCTCCCAAACCCCTCCAACCCACGCCTGCCGAGCTAGTTGGCATCACACAGGGGAACAGCCTGTCAGAGTAGGCAGAACACAGATGAACAGTGAGTCAGAGTGGACAAAACAGAGAGTCAGAGTGGACAGAACAGAGAGTCAGAGTGGACAGAACAGAGTGTCAATAATAAATGAATTCAGAGTGGAGCCGATCCGACACATAGTTGACCAAGAACTGAATACCCTCCCAGCGCCTACCAACAGAAGTCACGAGTGGACAGCTAGTAGGGATCAGAGTGGGCAGAACAGAGTGTCAGAGTAGGACAGAACAGAGCAGAGTGGACAGAACAGTGAGTCAGAGTGGACAGAACAGAGAGTCAGAGTGGGACAGAACAGAGAGAGTCAGAGTGGACAGAACAGAGAGTCAGAGTGGACAGAACAGAGAGTCCAGAGTGGACAGAACAGAAGAGTCAGAGTGGACAGAACAGAGAGTCAGAGTGGACAGAACAGAGAGTCAGAGTGGACAGAACAGAGAGTCAGAGTTGACAGAAGAGAGTCAGAGTGGACAGAACAGAAGAGTCCAGAGTGTGACAGACACACGCCTGCCGAGCTAGTTGGCATCACACAGGGGAACAGCCTGTCAGAGTAGGCAGAACACAGATGAACAGTGAGTCAGAGTGGACAGAACAGAGAGTCAGAGTGGACAGAACAGAGAGTCAGAGTGGACAGAACAGAGAGTCAGAGTGGACAGAACAGAGAGTCAGAGTGGACAGAACAGAGAGTCAGAGTGGACAGAACAGAGAGTCAGAGTGGACAGAACAGAGAGTCAGAGTGGACAGAACAGAGAGTCAGAGTGGACAGAACAGAGAGTCAGAGTGGACAGAACAGAGAGTCAGAGTGGCGAGAACATGGTTGTTGAGTTTGAACAATTCTAAAAGCCGTCTATTCACTGGATGGGGCTCAATCCTACACGACTTTAACACTAAATGATGAAGATGAGGATTTTTTGATGAGGATGATTAGACGGCGTCACATGTCAATCCTGATATGAAGAATCCGGTCGCTCTACTGACCACCTCTCTCCACCAGGGGGCCCTGTGCTCTACAAGGACATCCAGGTCTCCATGACCTCCAAGCAGCTGAACGGCTCCCAGCGGGTGCTGCTTGACGGGGTGATCAGTGACGACGAGTGTCGAGAGCTCCACCGCCTGTCCAACGTGAGTCATGTGATCTGCTGGGTCGTTTTCATTGGAGGAGGGTTGGCTTCAAAGCACACATTCATTATATGACAGTTCTGGGGTCCACAAGAATATGGGTGTTTGTTAAACTATAGTATTTCCTCAGGGTTTTGGCCTCCCGTCCATACCAAAACGACATATCAGCTTAGTGAATACGAAGCTTTTCAAGAACTCCTCCCACGGTTTAGATTTGATGATAGTTTCTGAAAAGTGATGAAATCCATTGGTTGTCGGCAATGGTTGTTTCACACGTTGAGCATGCTCCAGATATCTACGTGGGTTTATGTTTGTCTAGAACTGTATAAGGCCTGGCATTTATGTTAGCGTTTTAAATCTTTATGCGTTCTCTTGAGGATGAAGAAATCTTTTATCAGTACATGGTGAAGAAATGTGTTTTCGTACAGGTGTGGATGTGGTCTAAACTTGAAACTTGATGTCAGGTTGTATGGCTTTCCTTTTTTAGTCTTTAACCTTTTTATCCTTTCCAACTTTCCAACAAAAGATTTCTGATGCACTCACATTTATTAATGTAGCACATTTCATACATCAAGCAGAATCAATGGGCTTCACATAAAAACATCATAAATAAATAAAACATGTCATAAAATACTTTGCAGAAAGTGAAGGTGAACAAAAAGTTTTAAACTTTGATTTAAATGTAGTGAGGGTTGGAGCAAGTCTGAGACCTTCAGGAAGTTTAGTCCAGCTATGTGATGCAGAGTAGCTGAATCGTGTTTTGTCCGTCTTTTGTATTCACTCTGGGAGCAATAAGCTGACCCAGTTGATCTTTAAGGTCTAGACTAGAGGGTTCAAATAGTGAATAGTCTTTCAGTGATGTACTTTTATTGATTTGGGAATTGGTGTAATGTCTTAAAATCTTTGGTCTGTGTTAGAACTCAAGCAATGCATTCTATCTAAGAGCTTTTTTCGGAAGACCTGCAAAAAGACTGTTACAATAATCAAACCAACTAGTTATAATGGCATGGACAAGTTACCGACAACTCAAGTCTTGAGTTGGACATGAGTCCTCTTTGTCTTGTTATGTTTTTCAAGTGATAGTAGGCCGATTTTATCACATTCTGATAGGGCTGTTGAAATGTAGGTCTGAATCTGTAATAATGCCAAGAATTCTGGCCCAGTTTCTGTTTTTTTTGGGGGGGGGGGGCTCAAGGTGTAGGGTCACCTTTCAGTCGCTCATCTTTGACAGAGACAACAATTATCTCAGTTTTGTACTCATTTAGTTTTAGGAATTTCTGACACATCCGATCCTTGACCTGCTGAATTTGCTTGTGTGTCGTCCACATAACAATGTAAGCATATTTAGCATAATTAGCGCTAGAGGGAGCATGTGGAGGTGGAATAAAGATGGTCCTAGGATTGAACCTTGGGGAACTACACACGTTACGTTCAGTGGCGTAACATCATGGTGATGTGCCCCGGTGCAAATTTTTTTCTTGTGCCCCTGGACAGGACATCCGAGCTGGGGGGGGGGCTTGTCTCGTTGTCCTGCTTGCTACAGGTTCAGTGCGCCCTGACAATTAATCCCCGCCCCCTCCCTTGTCCGTTCAATTTGGGAACATGTGTGGTTTCATTTTGCTTCTTTCGCATAATTTAATTCAATAATCAATTAAGGCCGCCACCAGAGGGCGCCCCCGACACATTTTCCGCCATAGGCGATGGCCTAGGCAATTTTTTTTTTTTTTTTTGCTCATGGGCCCCTAGACGGCGTCTGGGCCCCGGTGCAGTGCACCGGTTTGCACCGTCGATATTTACGCCACTGGTTACGTTTGTCAGATACATAGTTACCAATGGAGGCAGAGTAGTTTCTGTCTTGAAAATATGATCGGAAACTGTGTACAATCTGTTGAGTGGTTCGAAGGCAGCATTGAGCTCCAATAGCATCAATATTCACATTTTGCCAGAGTCTAAGAGTTATATCATCTAACTTTAATGAGCGTAGTTTGCTATGAAGGGGTCAAAGTCCTGACTGGAAGTTGTCATAGCAGCCAGTTGAGGCCAAAACATTTTAATTAAGTTGCTGGTGGATAACATTCTCTATGATTTCCCTTATGAAGGGCAGATTTGATATTGGTTAGTGATAGAAGCATCTAAGATGGAAGTACTTTTTAATTGGGTTCAATAGCATTCTATATGCAGTAATTTATGTGTTTGTTTTGTGTTTCTCAGTCAGCAGCTCAGAGAGGCGACGGCTACAGGGGTCGCCCATCACCCCACTCACCCAACGAGTTGTTCCAGGGAGTCACCGTCCTCAGAGCTGTCAAGGTCTGTGGTCCAAAGCGAAGTCTACCACTAGCAAAGCCCACTCCACCACAACCTGCTGTTAGCACAGCCCAGTCTACCACAACCTGCTGTTAGCAAAGCCCAGTCTACCACAACCTGCTGTTAGCAAAGCCAAGGTTACCACTGCCTGCTTTTAGCAAAGCCCAGTCTACCACTAGCAAAGCCCACTCTACTACTACCTGCTGTAAGCAAAGCCCAGTCAACACATACCTGATGCTAGCAAAGCCCAGTCTACCAATACCTGCTGTTAGCAAAGCGAAGTCTACCACTACCAAAGCCCAGTCTACCAATACCTACTGCTAGCAAAACCCAGTCTACCACTAGCAAAGCCCAGTCTGCCACTAGCAAAGCCCAGTCTGCCACTAGCAAAGCCCAGTCTGCCACTAACTGCCATTAGCAAAGCCCAGTCTACCACTGCCTGCCGCTAGCGAAGCCCCAGTCTACCACGACTTGCTATAACCATTGTGAAGCCTAGTCTAGGAGTTCAAGACTAAGGGC
Organism: Melanogrammus aeglefinus; assembly: GCA_900291075.1. Lineage (NCBI taxonomy): Eukaryota > Metazoa > Chordata > Actinopteri > Gadiformes > Gadidae > Melanogrammus > Melanogrammus aeglefinus. Next base: position 2,581 of record OLKM01002682.1, on the reverse strand, counting down.
TAGGCTCACATCATGATGTGACTAGAGAGCAGTTATATCACCGTTGCAAACACGTTGCAAGCAACAGTTTTGCAATGGGAAGTAGGGCAGAAATCCTGCTAGTCCCTTGCTAGTTGTTTGCTGCTCGTTGGTGTTCATCACCTTCTATGTCTGATCTGCGATTCTCCGGTCCCACAGTTGGCGCAGGAAGGCAAGGTGCCCCTGAAGAGCGCTCGGCTGTTCTTCGACATGAGCGAGAAGGTGCGGAAGGTTCTGGAGTCCTACTTCCGCCTGGAAACACCCCTCTACTTCTCATACTCACCACCTGGTCTGCCGATCGGCCTGTGGAAGGTACGTCCGGACGCCGCATACACACAGTAACACAGGGGAACTCAGGGATTAAAACAACGACTAAAATACAAACAGTAACAAACAGTAACACACAGTGACACACAGTAACAGACAGTAACACACAGTGACACACAGTAATACAGAGTGAACCCATCAGTTAAAACAACGACTAAAATACACACAGTAACACACGGTAAAACACGGTAACACAGGGTGAACCCAGGGGTTAAAACGACGACTAAAATACACACAGTAATACACGGTAACACTGGGGAACCCAGGGGTTAAACAACGCCTCAAATAGCAGGCGACAGAGCATTACTCTGGGGAATGAGATACAAAGATGGCGACGAACCCAAACCATCCCAAACTCCACATTTACCGTAGTAGGCCAGATAACTACTGGTATGTCCCAAAATGATACTTTCCAGATGTTGAAAACTGCGTAGTTAAAGAATCCGGATGGCTAACCACTAACTCGTAGAATGCAAACTACGGTCTCTGCAGTCACTTGGATAGCCCACACGGCATTTCTTCAGGAGGAGGAGGAGTGTCCTTGAAATGTTGTTAATAATCTGTACAACCCTAGCTGTTGGGGGAATCAACTACTGTCCATGATTAACTGTATACTATATATTTTATATATCCAACCCGGACAACACACGCCTTCTTCTTTGTAACTGAACACTCAATTTTTGTAACACATATTTACACTACCGCCCGTACTGTAGAAACTGCACCTATGGTGTATTCATATCTATACTACTGTCCGTACTGTACAAATGGCACCTATAGTGTTTTCATTTTTACACAACTGTCTTTACTGTACATATGTTTCTTATTGCATACTTTATTCTGTATGTAACATCTTACTGGTAGCATTGCTTGTACGTGCACTACATATACATGTATACCATATCTGCACTACCTACTACTATAGCTGCTCATGTTCATAGTCTTCTACTGTATATGTAATGAATTAATAATCACCACTGTTCTACTGTCAATAGTGTCCATACTTCATCGATCCTTTATTTAGATAATACCCTATACATATGTTTATACTCTGCACTTGTACTAGTTGCTGAACTGCATTTCGTTGTCTCAGTTCTTACGCTGTTCAGTGAAAATAAAGATGAGTCTAATCTAACCTTCTTTAGACGGATGTATACAGTAGATATTGATCTGTATTGAGGCTCTGTGCGTGAGTGTTGAGATTGACCTGCTTGTGACTTCCTAGAGACCCAGGAGGATCGCAAGGACCCCAGCCACGCTGTGCACGTGGACAACTGTGTGCTCGTATCGGAGAACAATGAGTGTATCAAAGAGCCGCCGGCATACACACACCGAGACTACAGGTGAGCGCGCATATACACTCACTCACTCACTCACTCACTCACTCACTCACTCACTCACTCACTCACTCACTCACTCACTCACTCACTCACTCACTCACTCACTCACTCACTCACTCACTCACTCACTCACGCAATCACTCACGCAATCACTCACTCACTCACTCACTCACTCACTCACTCACTCACTCACTCACTCACTCACTCACTCACTCACTCACTCACTAAATAAATAAAGAAATCATATATTTTTCTTACTCCTCTTTAGGAGTGACGTATGTATATTAATATATAAAAATAGCGGGATTTGACTTATCATTTCTTTCAATGCAGTGCCATTCTATATCTAAACGACGACTTCGAAGGAGGGGATTTCATCTTCACCATGTTGGACGGTAAAACGGTCACGGTGAGTTTGGAACATCATCATGTGTTGAATTCATTCACGTATTCGATTATTACTTACCGGTTTCATGCGAGTAATCGCTTCTACATCCCGTACCTGTGCACCCCCATGGTGCGTGCTCTCTCTCCGTACCTAACGCTGTCCTTTCGGCAGGCCGAGGTGCGCCCCCGCTGCGGTCGTGTTGTGGGCTTTGGCTCAGGGAAGGAGAACCCTCACGGTGTGAGAGCCGTCACCAGGGGCCAACGCTGTGCTGTGGCACTGTGGTTCACCCTGGACCCCGTCCACAACGAGAAGGTAAGGGCGTCCGTGTAAGCAGCACAGACTTTAGACTTGTGTGTTCGTATGGAAGGGAGGGCGAGGTCCGGACCCCGGTAGAAGCGGATGGGGTTTTGATCGGATGGTGGCCGTGTGCGTGTCGGTTGCTCAGCCAAACTAGTCCCACGATTCCAACTCAAACAGTAAAGACTGGGCTTCACGTGTAAACAATAAC
>OLKM01002681.1:0-58295 GCA_900291075.1 Melanogrammus aeglefinus | reverse complement strand
GATAATATCTAGACTATAGAAATCGATTGTGTTGTTCGACTTTTCATTTGTTAGTTAATTTATATGTATTCCAATAATAGAATAATCAACCTACTAAATTGACACATGACACCGTGTTAATTACCTAACAATTTATTAAAAAAATTGAAACTCATTTAATCAGAGATCCCACCACTCGGTGGCAAGCATTCGGCAACTGCCATAACCCTTGCACCATAATACAGCACGCGCAATTAAACGCGCACCGAGTAGGGTCTATAGAGCACAACTTAAGGTCAGAGAATACGGACCGGCAGTATCCGCGTATAAGAGTGCTAGTAATGCGTAGACAAATTTGAATGCACCATTTAACCACCACCATAGACTCGGTTCCAAATAACACAATGAATAAAGTAGTTCATTTTTAACTTGCAATGTCACAGGCTCCATAGAGGGCGCAGCCATCTTGAATTCTAACTCTCGGAATCCCTTGGGAGTCTCAGCCTTCACCACCATTGAGAACTTCAAAAACGATGAAATGGCGCTACGTTCCATCACGTCCGATGGACAAAGGGGCGTGTTCGTCACAAGTCACCATTGCCGCTTAAAAGCTTACACAAACGATCCTACACCTGACGCTCATCCGTAGCAGACAGGGCATAATGAAAACCGACCAAATGCGCACTGGTACCACATTCACAACGCTACGTTGAAGCACAGGCATCGGTTTGGTAACGAGTGACAGTAAGTGGAGACGATGTGTGTGTAAAAGGTTCTCGGTAAACCTTAGACATTTGAGTGGGTACATAATCCCTATTCCTTCCAGACTTTCGCTCCTACACTAGAGTATCCTGCTTAATTGGTTCTATAGCGAAAGTACCATGGACAGAACTAATAGCAGGCAAGTAAGATATGGATGGATCTCGCATGCCTACATCCGTTAAGTTAGTTTAACTCTGCCCCCCGTTCCCATTGAAACCCATGTTATTCCACGCGGATCTACGACAAATAGCTACTGACCTTCAGGATTGGAAAAAATGAAAAATGGGAGTCAAGTGAGGACCTGAGGAGGAACATCTCTCTTTGAAGTAAAGTTTGTCATTATAGTTTTGTATTAGTTAGGTGTGCTAAATGTCCCTTGTAACCGAGGGAAGCTAAACGTATAACCTCATGCATCAACGGCATAAATAGTAAAGTAAAGAGTTCCTGTCTTAAGCAGGGAACTTGACTATCAGGAATCTTTGATGGGCAAGTTGCTGTGACCGTGGACGTCCACTTGAAAAGGCCTCCTCTCCATCACCCCCAAAAACCCAACTAAAACCTATCCTCACGGAATTTTCGGCTTGTATCACGATTTTGAAAACCACTGGTTATTCGTATTGCATCCATCATTTCAGGAACATGACCGCTCTATCGGGGTCTCGGAGAAGAGTTCGGAATGGCGGGAATCGTTCAAGTCTCTCGCAGAGACAAGGGCGCCCCCAGACTTCCCTATACTACGAGCAAAAACATAGAACTTCAGTCACTATGACTAGGGGAGGCTTGGCGGATCCCGTACTGGTTGGCAATTCCCAGGCCGTGTGTGAAGATAATAATCTCTCTACCTAGTCCTGCGTCTTCCCGAGGTCTCCTCCCCAACCCTGGTCTAGTTTTCTTGCTGCTATAGAGACAACCTCCACCTAAGGAGAGGAAGGCGCACCAGTGGGGCATATCATTACCAAAAGAACTGCCCGATAACCAACCTCAAAAAGTGATCTCTTTCTAAAGCAAAGGCAGCGCGGCTTCTAAACTTCTGAGCTCCTCACGGAGTGACTGAACTTGCTCCACACCGCTATAATCCAAGAGGAGAAGCCAGCACCCACTCCGAGGAAACCTTCATCTCGCGCTTGTACCCGTGATCTTGTCCTTTCGGTCAATCAACCATCCTCATGACATAGTGAAGATGAGGAACGAAAATTGCCGATAGATCGAGAGCTTTTGCCTTGCGGCTCAGCTCTCTTTTCGTCCCAACGGTGCGGTGAAGCGAACGCAATACGCTGCCCGCTGCTTCCGATTCTCGGCAATCTCAGCTCTCAGAATCAGTCCCCCACTCGACAGAAACAAGACCCCCCAGGTTACGTTGAATCCTTCAACTTATGGGCTAGAAGGACTCATTTCCTGATCCCGGAGTACAGGCAAGACACCGGGTTTTCCTGCCTAAGAGTCGATGGCTCAGATCTTTTAGAAGTGCTGATCCTCATGCCCAGCCGCTTCCACACTCGGTGGGCCTCAGCGCCATCCGTCCAGTGAGTAGCGTGAAAAGTACAGGCCGATGATGCGTCAGGAGCAAACTCATCTGCAAAGAGCAGTGACGAGATCCCTCAGGACCACCAAGGAACTGCAAACCACCTCCCTACCCTTTACACTTGCGTTCCTCTCGATTTTTCTTTATAGAAATTCAGCGATATAACATGATATTGGTAGACAAGAGAGTGCACGTACCTGCTATAGATTAAGAGAGCCAAAGCACCCCACACGTAGAGGAAAGAACTGTAGAACTGGCTGCACGCAACCACGGATCAGCAGCGTCGTTCGCTTATGGGGAGTGAACAAAGTATATGGATGGCCCTGATGGAGAGACCTTTCCCCCATGGCCATAAGTACCTCCGCAGCACATCCCCACAGTTTTCTCACGGGGGAACCCGGTCACTAATGGCACTTCTCCATAGAATCCCAAAACACATGTTAGATACAGGATGTCATACTCTCTCGTCTCTATCCATCCATTTATTTTCGATGCTCGAGAGTGTGCAAGAGCCTGGTCGTAGTTATCCACACCTGCGATAACACCGAACATTGTTCCTTTACTTCAATCTGCTGAGGTTCGACGATCGGTCCAACCGACATAAATCACTCCTTTCCAGTCACCTTTGGAGTACCTTGTATCCCAGGAGGCTGAGAAGTTGATACCCCCCGTTTCGGAAGGCACACTCTCCTGGTCCCATCCCTTTTGCAACAGCGGGGACCACCACCCACCAGTTCTCGCCACGTTACTCCTTCTGGCACTGAGAGTACCCTCCGCTACTCAATTGCAAGCATTGGATAGGCCGTTGTCAACCATTGACAGCCTCACAAACACCCGAGCTTTTGCATTTTGCCAAACATAGAAAATCCTGGGCTTAAATACCACTGCGGAGTTGTTTAACTACCTCAGTGACCTTTCACCACAAGGGAAATTGACGATGAACCCACCATCACAATAGCCATCCTCATAGGGATTAGTCCCGGATTCAGGGTACAAAAAGCTGTTCCTTCCAACCAAGTAACATCTCATAATGCATGGTCAACAGGAGATACCATCCTTACTAGTCCACACACGCATTGGATGGTTCCCTCGTCTTCAGCCCCTCCGCTGAGGTGCGGATGGTCTTCCAGAAACACTTTGGTGCCGACCAACACAGTCCTCAAAGACCTTCACTAACACCACCACGCGATATACGAGAAACAGAGCCTGCAGACACCTTAGCACTCTCGGTAACACACCATGCAACTGCGTCTAGGAGTCCTTCCGGGATATACATAGTCCTCTCATATGTCTACAGAAGGCCTCCTTCTTCAGACGGCTTCGGCTTACACTTGACCACCGGATGTCTCACCACGGTGTTCGAGGGCTTACTACGCCCGTCTCCTTGAGGAACCTAAGAACCCCTGAGCACAACTACTCGCGCAGCTTTCAGCAATGGATAGCTTGTGACACACCGCCCACGTCCGGCTTCAATGGCTCCCATCCTTACACCAGGAATGCCTAGAAGCAGCCGACGAGGGCGTGAGTTGATAGATCCTAGGACAGGGGACCTCTCCAGACTGGTTCCGAATTCACCGCGCACTACTCGTCTTGGGCTTACCAGGTCTGTCCAGAATCTTCGCCCAATTCCCTGATCCAACTCACCAGCCAGATGGTGGGCGGTTGAACCAAGTTCGCCCCCTCTCTTCACCCAGTGTCAAAAACTTGCCGCCTCAGATCAGATGACACGATTACAAAATTCGATCATCGATATTTCTACGAGCTTAGGGGTACTCTGGTACATGTACACTTATTAGCACCCTTAATGTTGAGACGATGGTGGTTTGTTATGGCATTCATGCCTAGCACACGAAGTCAGTAACAACGACGACACTCGGGCTTTAGAATCAGTGGAGGCCGTTCCTCCCCACCTACGCGTCTCAGGGTGTTCCCAATCCCGTTGCCAGCGCACATGGGCGTGGAAAGTCTCCCCGAGTAGAACTACGGAGTTCCTACTGGAGCCCCATACACTGACTCCATTTCAGGGTCTCCAAGAAGGCCGAGTACTTGAACTGCTGTTCGTGCATACGCACAACACAACATCAGAGTTTATTCGCCCCCACACCACCTTTGGACAAATCTGCAGGGTAGGCGACCCTTCTCGTCTACTCCGGGGTAAACTCCAACATCACAGCGGCGTCAAGTTCGGGGATTATGAGTATCTCCCACACCGCCCGGCGCCTCATGCCCCTGGCAACTCCAGAGAAGAAATAGAGTCCCAACCTATCCAGGAGGTACAGTACCAGAGCTGAGATTGTGCGTAGAGGGTAGCCCACCAGATCTAGACTGGTAGCGCTCTTCACCTCCCTCAACCACAAAGCGTCGGTTCCTTTCGCCCACAGTTGAGTGAGCACGGTTCCACGTCCCAGAGAGCCAGCTTCTGGCGCTCAGGTACTCGGTCCGTCGGACCCTGCCTTTCAACCGCCAACGCGCATCGTTGGCCAGCGCACCCGACCAGTGGGTCCTCCCTGCCAGGTGGTCGGGCCCACAGGACGAAGAGGGGGGAGGGGTGCCACGTAGCTTGTGTTTCCCGGGCTGTGCCCGACCGGGCTCCGTGGAAACCCGGACCATGATGATCGATGATCCTGATGATTTTTAAACATTTCAAAAGCGATTTATTTCCACCACTTATTTAACAATTAACTTAATGTAACATTTAATAACAAATTATTTGGAACACTGAACAGATTTTTGGAACCAGAAGGAATATCTATTAAAGTGCGTAATTGGAAAGTTAGATACTACAGTGAAGATCATATAAGGAAAAAATATTCGAATACACGTTTTAGTTTTTTATTAATAAATCTCACCTCATAAGTGGCATCTTGGGCCGTTTTTGTGATACAATTTTACTTCCGCATCTCAACGCTCGTTTCAAGCGCGGACGTAGGAATTGGTAGCACGGACGTTCTAATCATCATAGACTACATAGGCACCATAACAATGGATAACAGTTTCGGACACACTTCGTACATTTTGAGCCAGCTAGCGTGAGGGAGAAACAGCAACCACCTATAGGGGGGAGACACCATGGCAATAGGGAGGGAGATAGAGTTGTGGTGTCAGGAGATCAGTGGAGATTGGGCAGGTGTCTTGGTGAGTAACTGGCATTAGCTTGAGTTCATAATATTAGCTAATGACAGGCAAATGATGGCCAACGTTTCAATATATTTAACAGGCATAACTTTGCTAGTACTTGATTATATATGAATCTAACAGGTGTATAACTCACACTATTTCTTACATAACTACTACTGGAGGATGGAAGGGAGGGCGGACGGACGGCGTGGCGAGCAAGGAGAGTGCGCGATCTAAACTGAAAAGAAACGAGCGAAGTTAACTCTTCAAATTTCATTTTGATAGGTGCTTGTGGTGGGAACATGCGAAACGATATTGTTTCCCTATCCTAAAGGCAGTATCGTATAGTAGATTAAGGTAGTAATAGTATATAGTAGATAGTAGAGTATAGTAACGTTTCCGAATCGTTGAATCTCTTCTGACCAGGTCCGTGATCTTCACTGCCGAGGCGGGTCGGCTGAGCTCGAAGCTGCGGCTGGAGCGGCATGAATTGAGGGAATCACACGGCCTTTCAGCCTCACTCTTTTCTCGCTTCCGAAAAACCCATCTTGAACTCAATCATGTCCCGGAAACAATAGTCCTCTCAGGTCTAAAGTGAGCCGCGCAAATGACGAGGTATTTGGTGACAGAGGGCGAAAAAAAGTCCTTTCTCTCTCACCTGAACAAAATGCACCCAGGCTCGAAAGCCTGCTCCATCCTTTCTCCGATCGGGGAAGACTGTGAATCGGTGATGGTCGGACAGGAGGTCGGAGTTGGAACAAGCCCCACAGATACAAAACCTCATCTCGCCGATTAAAAAAAAAAGCCAAAACCGAATATGGTGAATACAAGACGCCGCACCGCGGTAAAAGGGCTCCAGGGGGTCATAAAGGCAGCGCAGAAAATTCGCCGGCTGCGCCACATTCCCTCTCTAGATGAACTGCACAGCTCACGCTGCCTGTAAAAAAGCTAAATCCGTCCTGCAAGGACTCATCACACCCGGCCACAGACGTTGATACAAACTGTTGAACTACTGACATGCCTCGCGCAGGAGATACAGGTCATGAAAACCAGAACAAACGAGACTACAAACAGGTTTTATCCACAAGCCATAACTTCACTAAATGTTGCTACAACGAGCCATAGCTTGTGTTGTGTTCACATCTGTGTAGGCACCATTTATAAGATGTTGAAATTGTTTGTGTGTGTGTTGTTTATGTGTTTCTTAGTGTACTTAGTTGATTAGCTTTTATAGTTTCTTTTATTGATTTATTTATTTATACGTTCTACCTCATGTGATGTTTTTTACTGAACAAGGACTGGCACTTAATTTCGTTGTACTTGTACTGTTACAATGTTACAATGACAATAAAGATTTCTATTTTTTCTCTAACTACTCACACTACGCTAGCAGCTTGAGGCAGCAACAGCGACCGCGTCTCCAATTCCTACGTAAATATGAACGCGTTTGGACGTATCACATAAAAAACAACGGTTTTTGAAGCCTTGCTCAAAATAGGCACATTTAAAACTGGAATTTTTGCCGATATCACTATTTTTTAACGATAAAATACAATCTGCATTTCAATTTCAAAGGGCAATTTCAGAGAATGTTATGTATAAATATTTAAAAAAAAAATAACTTCCAATACGCACTTTAAAGTATAGCTAAATAAATAACCAAAGATTGCAGTTGGAGGATGCTTGCAGGTAGGCAAAAAACCCTCAACTAGTTTGGTGGTTTAGTCAAATATCCTATTAGCGCTTCTTATTAGGCTATGTAGGCCTAGCTTAAATTATGACATAACCAGGCCGTATAGAATGCAACATGTTTAATATCCTAACATTCAATAGATGGGAAAAAACACTCTGGATAAATGTCGTTCATATCGCATATGAGGACTTCGACGGCTGTGGAGAAATGTAATCGCTGGGGTCATTTAATGGTGCTTACCAGCAGCCCCCTTGACGTCCATCTGATGGTCGGGGTCGTCTCGGGTTTCTCCCCTTCCCGTTTCTCAGTCCTAACTGGATTAAGCCAGTTGATGGCGTTAATGCACCATAGTTTTATTAGCCAAATTGCAAAAATGCCAAGAAGGAGAAGCATATGAATTTCAATTTTTATGTCTACCAAGTGATTTCCCACCAGGTGTTCAACCCCATTCCGGCTTTACTTAACTCAATTGAATGTATCTGATCTTAACTTAACTGAACCTATCTATAATGTACTTATCCTAATTTAACTCAATTTAACGTATATAACGTATATGTGTATATATGTGTATATATGTATATATGTGTGTATATATATATGTGTGTGTATATATGTATATATATATATAGTATATTAATATATATGTATATATATAGGTGTGTGTGGTGTGTGTGTGTGTGTGTGTGTGTGTGTGTGTGTGTGTGTGTGTGTGTGTGTGTGTGTGTGTGTGTGTGTGTGTGTGTGTGTGTGTGTGTTGTGTGTGTGTGTGTGTGTGTGTGTGTGTATGTGTATGTGTGTGTGGTGTATATATGTGTGTGTATATATATGTGTGTGTGTGTATATATATGTGTGTGTGTGTGTGTGTTGTATGTGTGTAATATATATATATTATATATATATATATAATATATATATATATATATATATTATATATATATATATATATATATATATATATATATATATATATGCATGTATATTTTCGGCTGGGATTTCGGCTGCCGTGTCTTCGCCACTCCTGGGGGCGGATTTCCTCTGCGCCTACAGGCTGCTGGTGGATGTTACGAACTGCCGCCTGATCGACGCCCTCTCTTTTGCTTCGTACCTCTGCACGCTGGGGGGGGTGGGGGGGCTTTGTCTTGCGAACACGTTCGCCACCGGGGACTTGTATCAACGCCTGCTGGCTGAGTTTCCTGACATCACCACGCCCACATTTTCATCGGCTGTGGCTAAGCATGGTTTGGAGCACTACATCACCACGGTTGGCCCCCCGGTCTATGCACGGGCCCGGCGCCTCGACTCTGCCAAGCTCACGATCGCCAGGAAGGAGTTCGCCACCATGGAGCGCCTTGGCATCGCACGACGTTCCAACAGTCCTTGGGCTTCCCCCCTGCACATGGTGACCAAGGCTGATGGAGGTTGGCGTCCCTGTGGTGATTTCCGTCGCCTGAACAACGCCACCACCCCCGACCGGTACCCGGTACCGCACATTCAGGACTTCTCCGCCCACCTGGCCAGCGCCGCCAACTTTTCAAAGCTGGACCTGGTACGCGGTTACCATCAGGTGCCCGCCCGCCTGCAGGATGTCCCCAAGACGGCAGACTTTTTGAATTTCTGAGGATGCCTTTCGGCCTCAAGGGTGCAGCACAGACGTTTCAGCGCCTTATGGACTCTGTGCTGCGGGACATGCCGTTCCTGTTCGTCTACTTGTCCGACATTCTCGTTGCCAGTGCGTCCGCAGACGACCACCTACGCATCTACGGCAGCTGTTTTTTCGGTCGGCTCAGTGAGCATGGTCTCATTGTCAACCTGGCCAAGTGCGAGTTTGGCCGGTCATCTATCACTTTCCTCGGCCACCACATCACCCCGCAGGGTGCGGTTCCCCTCCTGGCCAAGGTGGACGCCATCGCCAGTTTCCCATGCCCACACACTGTGAAGTCCCTGCAGGAGTTCCTGGCATGGTGAACTTCTACAACTGTTTCCTCCCCCATGCGGCCCAGCTCACGCGACCCTTGTACAATGCCTTGCGGGGCAGGAGGCCGGCAGACGTGTTGGATTGGTCCACAGGGATGACGGCTGCCTTCGATGCTGCCAAGACCGCGTTGGCCAACGCTGCCCTGCTTGCGCACCCGTCTCTGACCTCCCCTGTTGCTCTTACTACGGACGCCTCTGATTACGCCGTGAGGGCTGTGTGTGAGCAGTGGGTGGGCGTAGCCTGGCAGCCGCTGGCCTTTTTCAGCAGAAAGCTCCGGGACAAAGAGAGGATATACAGAACCTTCGACAGGGAGCTCCTGGCTCTTTTCCTCGCCACCCGTCATTTCCGTTTCCTGTTGGAGGGCCGTCGGTTCATGGCTTTCGTTGACCACAAGCCGCTGACGTTCGCCATTGCCAAGTCTTCGGAGCCATGGTCTGGTTGACAGCAGCGTCAGCTCTCCGCCATCTAGTACACCACTGACATTCAGCATGTAGCCGCAAAGGCCAATTTTGTAGCTGGTGGGGGCCAAGTTCGTCTGGCCGGGCCTGCGGAAGGACGTCAGGGCCTAGGCCTCGGTCTGTGTGGCATGCCAGCGTGCAAAGGTGACTCGTCATACCAAAGCCCCCTTGGCACCCTTCAAAGTGCCGGAGAGGCGTTTCAACCATGTGAATGTGGACCTGGTGGGCCCGCTTTCATCCTCCCGTGGTAACACCTACCTCCTCACCATGGTGGACAGGACCACCAGGTGGCCAGAAGTGGTTCCCCTGTCCTCCACTACAGCAGCTGAGGTGGCCCGGGCGTTCGTTATGGCCTGGGTGGCCCGTTTCGGCACACTGTCCAACCTTTCCTCGGACCGGGGGCCGCAGTTCACGTCGGAGCTTTGGACTGCGGTCGCCGGGGTCCTGGGGGTGAAGGTCCACCGTACCACAGCCTATAACCCACAGAACAACAGGCTTTGCGAGCGGTTTCATTGGGACATGTAGGCCGCGCTCAGGGCCAGCCTTATGGGCAGCGACTGGGCTGACCACCTCCCATGGGTTATGCTGGGCCTTCGCTCCGCCCCCAAGGACGATCTTCGGGCCTCGTTGGCAGAGCTGGTGTATGGCCAGCCCCTGCGCGTCCCTGGGGAGTTTCTTCCGGACGCCACGGCCCCGTGGTCGGCTGCCTCCCATCGTGCTGCGTCCCAGGACATTGCGGACGCTTTCGTTCCCATTCCAACGTCTCACCATGGCCTCCCCCGGTCCTACGTTGCCAGGGATTTATCGCCATTGCGATACATCCACTGTAAACAGAGTGCACGGTACCATGGCTGCAAGCTGCTCTGGGCCACACCCCACCCTCCTTCTTGACCCGCCTCTCTCCTCCTCATCTGAATAAGAGCTACAGACACCGAAACGGTGCTTTTGGGGAAAACTCAATGTGCGACTGGCTCGTAGTGGCTGAAATTCGGGAACGACTTCAAATACTGTGTTAGGGGCCCACTAATATCTATATTAAAGCATACACAAAGTAGCATGCCATGGGACCTTTTAACATATCTTACCTGAACTCAAAGTATCTTATCTTAATTCAATGTATCTCAACTTAAATGAACTTATCCTAATTCAACGTATTTTATATGAATTTAAGGTATCTTGACTCACTGACTCGAGTGCTCATTGTCTCTCTCCCAGTGGACCTGTGTCCCCCACTGCTGGTGGGAGTGCTGTCCAGCGGTGATGAGGAGCAGGAGAAAGAGGAGGAGGAGGAGGAGAGCAGTAGGAGCAGGAGCCAGGGGAAGGAGGTGTTCCTGAGGGTGAAGCAGTCCCTCATGGTGGAGGTCGAGGTGCAGCGGGGCATGGAAATCCGTCGGCTGGACCTGGACTCCCTGAGCAGAGTGGAGGTCACACAGAAGTCCTGGAGGAGGGAGGTGAGGAGGAGGAGAGGGGGGTGAAAGGTCAGACAGTACTCCTGGAGGAGGGAGGTTTTATTTTTTTCCAAATTCCGTTTTTTCCGTTTTAATTTTCATGATTCTGTTTTTACACTTTAAAGCTATTTAAATCATCAGAACGAGTGTCAAATACGTGTGAATGAATACAATTCTTACAATTTAATGAGATAGAGGACTACATTTATTAAAACATCACAACGGAGGCTACTCGCATTTTGAGGCAGCGCTCCTCCCTGTTTACAGTGTTTGACAAGAAACGGGCGTAACTTTTTTAGCTTTTCAAGGGGGATGTCAGATTCGGCGCACACATCCACAAAGTCCTCAATAAACTCCACTCTTGAATCTGCTGAGCTGATTGTAGACGTAATTGTGGTTTGAAGGGGCGTGCCCTGGCTTACCGCGCGTTGATTGTTTTTTTATATGGATTTTGGACTTCAAGTGGTCATCGCACGTATCTTTGCATTTTCAATCGATAGTATGTTGACATACGCTACAAAACAGCTGATCACCTCAGTGATAGAAGTGTTTTGGATATTGTCCGGCTCTGAATTTGGGGGTTAGAACCGAATTACGAAGTTTTTTTGAAGATTTGGGCATTTCAGCAGTCAGCCGCGGGCGCTTCAACTTCTTCTTCGGCTTCTTGTTAGGAGCGGGAGTGGGACCTATTGTTTGCATTCCCGCCCAGATTTTTTTTTAACATTGTTGTGGGAGTGGCAGGGCTAAACATTCAGTGACGTTAATGTCACCTGTGTTGTTTCCCTTTTCCCTCGAAACTGAATTTCACCAAAATAATGGCGAATTCCACTGCATTCCGGGTTATCAGTAGATTCCGTTTTTATTGTCCGATTCCGTCCACGTTTTCGTTATCGCGGAAATCATAGGGCCCTAGGAGGGTGAAAAGTCACACAGAACTCCTGGAGGAGGGAGATGAGTGAGGAGGAGTAGGAGAGGGGGGGTGAAAGATCACACAGAACTCATGAAGGAGGGAGGTGAGCAGGAGAGGGGGAGGTGAAAGGTCACACAGAACTCCTGGAGGTGAGGAGGAGAAGGGGGGTGAAAGGTCACACAGAACTCCTGGAAGAGGGAGGTGATGAGGATGACAAGGAGGGGGAGGAGGGGGGAGGGAGGGAAGAGGAGGGATGGCGAGGTGAGGAGGAGGAGGGGGGAGCAATTCAAGTGTATAATCAGGTGTATAATCTATCTGCCTCTCTCACTCTCACACTCACTCTCACTCTCAGGGTCAGGTAGAGTCTCTTCCTGGTGTGGTTCTTCACTTCAGTGTGATCGGCCGAGAGAGGAGGCGGAGCTACGTCCTATTGGACGACAACCCACAGCATGCTCTACAGGTTGGCACACACGCAGATGCACACTACATTGATGTGTACAATAAACAATACAACAAACGCAGATATATATTTTTGAAAATCATGTATGGAAATGTACATTAAAAAAAAGATAGATAGAATCGAATCATGAGTTGCCAAGAGATTCCCACCCCTAGTGTGCAATCACACACATACACACACACGTCAAATGCTCCTTAAAAACAATCTAAAAATACCTCCCTGCATGTCTTTTTTGGGTAGCCTATCGTACAGCTTGCCTGCTCCTACAAGACTCTCGTTTGTCTGGACCTACTCAATTGACAAACGTTAACTCACTTGAAGGCGGGTGTCTGTTGAAGTTTAAAACTATTGGATCTGCCCAGTGCCACTCTGGATCTGGACGGAGAAAACCCACAAACATACCGCAGTCCCAGACGTCGTACTGAAGGGAAATTCAAATTGAGCGGGCGGGCGGAGCCAGGCTATCATAGAGCGACAGGCCCACTCAAACGTTGTCACTTCCTGTCCCCAATCCTCAGATGCTGTCTGACATGCTGTGCGGCGTGGCGGAGCTGAACCGTCAGCGTGATGTGGTCATGGCGGTGGGTCTTCCGAGCAGCGCCCGGCGGCTGCAGTGTCTCCGCTGCTGTTCAGAGTTCACCCTGCAGGGGGCCGTGGCCGGGGCCCTGAGGGAGAGGCCAGATGAGGAGGAGGGCAGTGGTGAGACACCCGGTTACTGCACTTTAACACATCCCCTGTGTGTGTGTGTGTCCAGGCTGGATTGTGTGTGTGTGTGTGTGTGTGTGTGTGTGTGTGTGTGTGTGTGTGTGTGTGTGTGTGTGTGTGTGTGTGTGTGTGTGTGTGTGTGTGTGTGTGTGTGTGTGTGTCCAGGCTTTTGTGTGGGTCTGTGTTTGTCCAGGCTTGTGTGTGCGTGCGTGCGTGGGTGCGTGGGTGCGTGGGTGCGTGGGTGCGTGCGTGCGTGCGTTTGCCGAGGCTTGTTTGTGTCTGTTTGTCAAGGCTTGTTTGTGTCTGTTTGTCAAGGCTTCTGTGTGTCTGTTTGTCAAGGCTTGTGTGTGTGTACGTTCTGGGCGAGGGGGTGGTAACAGTTTCCTTCAGTCAGTGCATACAGAACAGAGATTTGCATTAACACTACAATTAAAATCAAGACACAATCACTGACCAGCAGCAGAAACACCATTAAAACCATAAACATCCCTATGAGCCGCCAGTCTTCTGGTTAGCCTGCCTCCAAACCCCTCCGTTCCCAGACCCTCATCCCCAGGTGGGCGGGTGGTAATCGCCGGCTGGGCTAGGTGGTCGTCATCTGCCTGATCTTACACGACCGAGCAGACCTGCTGTCTGGCTGCGTCTCGGGCTCTCTAATCAGCCCACCTCTCCAGACCATACCCAGCTCTCCCAGGCGGCGTGCCCAGGAACGTGCCTCTGAGTCAGGCCTGAATGCCGGACCTGCTGCGGCACGCTCTGGAGCCCCTGCTGGGCCCCCGGGGGGGCGGGGAGAGACCCGGGTCTGAGCAGAAAGCTTGTGTGCGGGTCTTTACGACTGCTCACTGCTCGACATCTCACTGTCTCATTATACAACTTTGTATTTACATTTACATTTTACATTTAGGGCCTTTAGCAGACACTTTCATCCAAAGCGACTTACAACAAGTCCATTTTTCAGAAGAAGATGAAGCAATAATATATCGCTGTCGGTAGAGTAAGAATGTTCATAGAACCAAGTGATAAGCACTTATGCTAGGTTAACCCATTCCCCGTATACAACAAAGATAGCTAGGATAAGATCCTACACAACTATAACTATGACTAAGTACCACATACGAGTGCGTAAATTAAAGGAGACATATTATGGTGTTTTCCCAACAAGTAAACATAGTATTTGAGTTCCAGGAAACATGTTTTTGAAGCTGTTTGCTGGTAATAGCTTTTAGGAAAAAAAATATTGTCTACCGCTATTCCCCTCTATTTCAGTCCCTTCAGAATGCGCTGCTTCTGGTGTTTGTAGCGTTGATGCAAATGAGCTCCTGCCCATTGACCAAATGAGCTGTCAGATTGAACCACAGCATGGAGTAGAAAGGATTGTTGCCATTTGCGGACTCCTGAAGAATTGGGGGGAAGGAAGATTGGCATTGACTCTCTGAAGTCCATGAGCCGCGACATGGAGAAGAAAGGGATTGTACTCCGGGAGCTGAGCTGCCGGATTGCCTCCGAGCTCCCCGCGCCGAAGCTGCCGGAGTCCGGCCGGTGTCGAAGCCATCTGGCCGCAGTCCGGCAGCTCAGGTGGTGTACTCCGGAAGCTGAACTGGCGCCGAAGCTAGGTGGCAGCTCCAGTGGACTAGCAGCTCGGGCGGACGAGCAGCTCCGGCTGGGGTAGCTCGGCGGCAGTCCGGCGGCTCAGCTCCGAGAGTACAATCCCTTTCTACTCCATGTCTCCTCCTCCCGACTTCCGCTGAAGCTTCGGTGGCAGCTCCGGCGGGGTGAGCTCGGCGCCAGAGAAAAGGATTGTACTCCTGGAGCTTAGCTGCAGGGCTAGCGCCGAGTTCCCCCCTGCCGGAGCTGCTCGTCCGCTGGTCCAAAAAATCTTAGCGATGCTCTGATTGCAGGAGAGTGGGGAAGTGGGAGGTAATATTCAAATGTGCCCCCTTCCTACGTAGGAGGGGGCTTTGAAACTGACTCGCTCGTATGGTAGCTAGAGGCGGGCTGCTTCCAGAAATGCGTATCTCACTCAAAAAATCACGTAAAAACTTTTTTCAAAGTTTGTATGCGTGTGGGAGCACCATGTACCCACAATAACACCCCAAATCCCAGGAAAAGTTGTGTTTTCATAATATGTCCCCTTTAAGTGCCAGGACGTACAACAAGTAGGCTGGGTGGGAGGGTTTGTCTATTTGGCATATTTGCATTGACCATTTCATTTTAGCAGACGCTTTTCTCTAATGGCCGGCTCAGACTACACGATTTCAGCCCGATTTTGCCCCGATTCTTTCGTCGCAGACAAATTTGCGAATCGTACACGATTTTTGACAGGTCGGCGACGAGACGAGGTCTTGTAATGTGACATGCTTGCGATCTGCTACGTTTTCGTCTGCGACGTTCGAAAGCCCCACGACGAAAAGTCTAGCATGTCAGAATTTTTTGGGGAATCGCATGACGTAGCTACCATGAGGGAACCACGCCCCCAGTTGCGTGATGGAACCCTACGAACAGCTGGAGCTCAGTGTTTACCAACTGACTTCACTGCACTACGCTGAGTACACAGTAACTACTACAAAAAATGAATGCGATCAATAGCAAAAAGAAGAAGCTAATGAAGAAAACGAGAGAATGAAACAACATAATGGAGACAACTTTGGTTGAAATGCGGCAGTATATTTACATCGCTCATGTCACTCGCAACGCAACTACTGTCAGGAGTTGCTGCATTGAGTAGATATAAAAACTACTGGAACCTTTATGACAAAAATGTAAAAAACATTTATGTCAGTTCTAAACCTTTGATTTTGTAAATATCTTGTAGCCTAAACGTGAATGATACAAAGTAAAGAGCATCGCACTCGCACCCTAGAATCGTGTAGTGTGGCCAGTCTTCCGACGAGACAACGCCCGATTTCCTGGCTCTGGGATCGTATAGTGTGACATGTTAAATCGTGGAGGGATGTCTGAGAATCGTGTAGTCTGAGCCGGCCATAACAAGACTCAGAGTTGATGTGTCATTGAGTCTGAGGTAGGGATTTGTCCCAGGATCTTGTCCCAGGATGCCTTCAGGTACACGGCATTTAGCAGACGCTTTTATCCAAAGCGACTTACATCAGTTAATACACACATTGACACACTGACGGCAGAGTCAACCATGCAAGGCGACAGCCAGCTCGTCAGGAGCAGTTAGGGTTAAGTGGCTTGCTCAACACTCAGCTAGGAGGAGCTGGGGATCGATCTAGCAACCTTTTGGTTACCTTGGTGCGGGGAACAAAGCAACCTATCAGGATGTGGCTCCATCTTGTGTTGACACGTCCTCTCAGTGAAACATACCACGCACCACACGCCTATTCTGTTGGACCGCGATGTGCGAGGTCACTCCGAGGCCTTCTGTGGAACAACGTACTGAACGAGGCTCCTGGTAAGGTATCATTATACAAGCGTGATTTGCCCGCAGCAACATTCTTTAGTGTTGGAAGGCTACCAGCAGTGTGAAAGAAGGTGAGGCCGGTGAAGGGTTGTT
Source organism: Melanogrammus aeglefinus (assembly GCA_900291075.1). Taxonomy (NCBI): domain Eukaryota; kingdom Metazoa; phylum Chordata; class Actinopteri; order Gadiformes; family Gadidae; genus Melanogrammus; species Melanogrammus aeglefinus. The sequence goes on along the minus strand of OLKM01002681.1, from coordinate 41,752 downwards.
GAAACATGAGCTGGAGATTAGCCGTGATAGAGATTATACCCAGGACACACTCATACGTCTCTCTTCAAATCCCACCCCATGGACACATTTGGCACGTGCCGTTTTCACTTAATTTATCAAGAAGATTCAATCAGTTGTCGTCTGAAATGTCAAGGAGCCAGGGAGTGAGTTTTGAGATAGAAAGCAAAAATGTGGTGTTTCGTTTCATTAAAATCAATCAAATCGTCAGAACCACATTCACTTCCCTCTGAAAAGATGTTGGGGTTGTGTCTCTTAAGGGGGGGCAGGTTCTAACTGACCCCAGTCCAATCCTGAAGACTGGAAGACACCTCATTTATCCTGTGAGAATTACATGAGAATAACCCATTTCAAGTGATACCTTAGGCTACCTTAGTAACCCTTTGGGCTGGATTTTCTTAAAACAGTTTGTCCCTATCAGGGATCATCGAGTTTTTGTTCCAAAAATAATTGGTCTAATAATTGGTCTCTGGATTATCATGTACCTGATGTTGTGAAGTCAAAAGATGGCCTCTGGCTAAAAATACAAAGAACACAATGTTACACAACATCAATTCATTGCTGTTGTGTGGTTCAATTCTTGAGAACTGTAGCATCCCCACCGATATGGTCCAGACTTAAACTGTTGGTTTTCTTGTTGTATTAAAATCCCTCCTTAGTCCATCCGTAAGAGCTATAGGCAGAGCACAAATACAATGTATTAACTCCCTAGCAGTGTAATGTATTAACTTAACATAATATTTGGTACAATTATGTGGTATATGAAGGCTTGTGAGAAATGTCTTATTATGGTACAAAATCATTTCAAATTACATTAACACATGTTAACCTTATATTATTACATTAACACTGACCTTGTGCCTCTTCGGCGGGTGTTAAATCAATTCAATATTTAACCTTAACTATATCGCTATCCTTCTTTCCCTGTTTACGTTTCTGTTGCCTTCTGTCCATTTCCCTCATTCGTGCTAGGAACTCACTCTCCATATGGCACGTTATATCAAAATAAAAGTTCTTCCAACAAGGCAGAATATAAGTTCACCAAAAAATTAAATAATAATTATAGCTTGTGACTACTCAATATTCCTGTGTATTCTTTAGAACAAATTTAGGAATTGGGTCCTTTACACTCCCACCAAAATGAATGTTTCATACACAACATGAACTACAAATCATTTTCTCAATAGAAATTACATTTAACATGAACACTTGCAACTAGTTTCTTTTCGGTGAGTGCCATTTCTGTCTTGCAAAGAGGCTGTGCAGATATTCTTGTTTCCAGCAGCTCCAGAACTGCTCTGCTAAATGTTGCACCCTTCGCCATGTCTTTGCTCCTTAAACGTCTTCTGGGGAATGTGCTGGGCGGAGGCAGTGCTGGGTCGGTCTTCATTTGGATGAGGTGAATGGGGGTCAAAGGCTACAGACTCAGGACTGAGCAAGGTGTCTACAATGAGGGGTCTACTGTTGACTATAACCATAGCTTCATATAGCAGAGTTCGTAGTACAGTCAGTGAGTCTGTTGTGAGAAAGCGTCAGCGTGGAGTTGAGGATACTTCTGACTGCTTTGATCTGACGCTCCCACAGTCCACCTGCATGACTTGAGTGGGGTGCGTTCATCACAAAGTCTCATTGCAGTACAGCAAACACATATTTTCTTGAAACAGACATCGTGTAAAAGCCCATAACTTTTAAGATTGATGAGTATTTGATCGGGAGAAATCATTGTGAGTTAGTGGTAAAAAGAATGAATGAATGCGGGCGAATGTGTGTGTATGTGTCAAATAATTAATGAATGCGTGTGCGCATGTGTGCGTCCATCTGTTTAAACACACGCAAACTAAACACGTAACACATAATACAGTCCATGGCAATGTATATTAACGAGGGGACACATGCATATTAGGAACACAAGTCGATAACGATAATGCATACAATACTGGTAAGAAACTATGTTTGTTAATGTATTGCATATATCATTAAATAGAACCACAGTTGCAGTACATCATATGCAAGGATGGATTAACATGACCACAGGCCCTGGACACAAACCAGCCATGGACCCCTACCAACACGCAAATACACACAAGCACACCGAATTTGGTCGCATATTACAACTCATGCAATCCACAACCACACACATTATAATGCAGCGAGCACCCAGGAGAGAGAGAGAGAGTCCGACCGAGACCCCGCGGCTTTGGGCATGTTTAGTGCCACTGCCAGCCGCTCGTCTTAACGGCAGAACATGGAATCTTTCAGGTTAATATCATGACTTTAAAAGCACCTAATGACTTCCTTTAATGAATTTCATTAGATTAAAATATTAAAATTGTCAAATGTAATTTCCATGAGGCTGTTCCGTCAGAATCTGAGGGATCATCAGTAATAAATAAAGCATACGTAGCTTTTAAAAAGGGAGCCGTAAAGGAGACTTTTTTTTTTTTGTTAACACTTGTAGCCTATAACATCTTTTCCGTCTTCATAACGTCTTCATCCCCAAGTTCATTTTCGACCCCCGGCGTTTCTTCAGTTTCCTTCACAGGCGATGTGACAAGGCTGTCATCGGTGCTGGTGACGTCGTTGTCAGTGGGAAGTGGAGGCTGAGCTGCTGCTCCACCGCTCTTGGACGGCTCCTCTGTGCTCGGGCCAGGATAGTAGTTAGCACTAGCATCCAGCGCTGTAACATCTGCTGGATGGACATTGTATAGGCTAACTGATTCCGCATTGTCACCTTTTTCTCGTTTTTTGTTAAAAATCGTTGAGATGGATGGTATTTGTTGTACCAGGACAGTATCTGTAGTGTCTTTTTAGATATTTCGTTTATGCTTTGCCGACCCGCTTAGCACACGTTTCTCCATTTTAACTGAAATTGACCGTTGACCAAGCACTACGACATTGACGTCACGCCACGTTAATTCTTTTTTTAAATGTGATGTATTTATTTTGAAAACCGAAAACATTCAAATCCTTTTTTGACCATATATATATATATATATATATATATATATATATATATATATATATATATATATATATATATATACATACACACACACTCACCGGCCACTTTATTAGGTACACCTGTCCAACTGCTCGTTAACGCAAATTTCTAATCAGCCAATCACATGGCAGCAACTCAATGCATTTAGGCATCTAGACTTGGTCAAGACGATCTGCTGCAGTTCAAACCGAGCATCAGAATGGGGAAGAAAGGTGATTTAAGTGACTTTGAACGTGGCATGGTTGTTGGTGCCAGACGGGTTGGTCTGAGTATTTTAGAAACTGCTGATCTCCTGGGATTTTCATGCAAAACCATATCTAGGGTTTATAGAGAATGGTCTGAAAAAGAGAAAATATCCAGTGAGCGGCAGTTCTGTGGGCGCAAACGCCTTGTTGGTGCCAGAGGTCAGAGGAGAATGGCCAGACTGGTTTGAGCTGATAGAAAGGCAACAGTAACTCAAATAACCACTCGTTACAATCAAGGTATGCAGAAGAGCTTCCCTAAATGCAAGGAAGGAGAAACCCACAAGCATATCATTTAGATTAGATTTTTGATTCGCCTCGCTGCGTGTACTGTATGCTGATTTGTTGACGTTGCTGAGAGGACGCTGGCGTGTTTATCGCCGCTTCTCGCATCCGACCTTTCCATCTCCCCTGGCTGTTTAAACCACTAATATTTATATATTATAGTTATATTGGATTTCTCCTACCATGGATGCTCCAACGTGGCTGGCTGCTGTATCGCCTGGACAAAGTAAAAACATCGCGTCGGAGGGCTACACCTGCGGCTCGTTCACCGGCTTGTCAACTCGCCTGGAGCTAGTAGCACGCCAAGCTAGGCTGCTAACAACCGAACATCTCATCATGCCTCGTTTCAAATACTCCGCAATGGAACTCAGGAACGTCATCCCGCACGCGCTCCCGGACTGCCTTGAGGTGATAAAATCCTTTCGGCTCCTGCGCCGTCCACCCTACGTGCATCGGGCTACCAAGCATAAGTTTGTTTACCTGGCTACAACTATGGCTGTGCCGTCCGTCAGGGCAAACTCACTTCGGCAATGCCAACGACCTGGGCCACGCCCACCACCTGTCCTTCTAAGCCCCCTGGTTAGTGTGGCGGCCCATAGTGTGTCTGCCATCACAGTGCCTCCATTTGCCTCTTTTATCTACTGAATGTTCGCTCACTTAACAACAAGGCCTTACTTCTCCACGAAATAATTCTGGATAAAACTTTGGACTTTCTCTGCCTGACTGAAACATGGCAGAATCCCCATGAATTCATCACACTCAATCAAGCCACTCCCTCTGGATATTCCTACATCCAAAAGCCTCGCAGCTGCGGCCGTGGTGGCGGCCTGGCTGTTATACACCGCACTGACATCCTGTTAAAAGAAATCCCAGTCACAACATCATCATTTGAGTGCCTCCACTTCATGCTGTCTGGTGCCATACAGCTCCAGGTGGTTCTTGTCTACCGCCCCCCGAAAGCCTCCTCCTGCTTTCTACAGGAGTTCTCGGACCTGCTGGCCTCGGTCTGCCCCATGTCCCCAGCTACTCTCATACTTGGTGACTTTAACATCCATGTAGACTCCAGCAGCTGTTCCTTCGCTGTGGATTTCCTCTCATTGTTGGACTGCTTTGACATTAAACAACATGTACAGGGCCCTACACATGCCAAGGGGCACACCCTGGACCTGGTGTGCTGCGTTGGCCTAAGCCCCTCCCATCTACGCTGCACGGACCTGGCTGTCTCCGACCACCAAGCCATCCTGTTCTCCGTCCCAGTGTCCCTCCCTAAGCAGCCTACAAAAAGGTCTATCACATACAGGAACATAAAGCGTGTGTGTATACCTACGCTGGCTAACACCCTTGCTGCCAACCTCGCTACCCACCCCTCTAACCGCACTGCTGACGGCCTGGTGGAACACTATAACAGCGCCCTCGCCCTCAGCCTGGACTCTGTTGCTCCACTCACCACCAAACTGGTCTCCTACACCCGCCCCGCCCCGCCCCCTGGTTTACCCCAGAGCTGCGGAGGCTTAAGTCCACGGGACGCCGGCTTGAGAGGCTTCACAGAAGATCCGGCCTCACTGTCCACCTCGAAGCCTACAGAGACCACATCAAGTGCTACAAAGAGGCTCTCACCCAGGCAAAAACACTCCATTACTCCACACTTATATACAGCCAACAAAAGCATCCGAAAATGCTTTTCTCCACCATCAACCGCCTTCTCGACCCTCCCGACGCTCCGAAACCCTCCGATGCCGCTGACCTCTGCTCCAGGTTCCTGGACTTTTTCCACCAGAAAGTGGCCATCATCCACCGGCAGCTCCAGGCATCTACACCCTCCCCGCCGGCCACACTACCTCGGCAGGACATGTACCATCCTTCTGCCTGCCCACCACAGCGCCGCCTCTCGACTTTCTCCCTGTTGGATGCTGATCAAGTCCTCGACCTCTTGACCAAAGCCGGGACTTCATCCTGCAGTCTGGATCCACTACCCACGACCCTCGTGAAGGCCTGTCTCCTCACCATTTGCCCCCCGGTGGCTGACATCATTAACGCCTCACTTGGCTCTGGTGTGGTACCCTCCAGCTTTAAGTTGGCGGCCGTGACCCCAACACTCAAAAAGATAGGCATGGACCCAGATGACCCCAACAACTACCGTCCAATTTCCAACCTTCCGTTTCTGAGCAAGATCTTGGAAAGAGCAGTGGTTGCTCAGCTACAACATCATATGTCCCACCATGAGCTCTTTGAACCTCTCCAATCGGGCTTCAGACCCCATCATAGCACCGAAACCGTCCTCATCAAAATAACAAACGACCTCCTGATTGCTGCAGACAACGGCCTTGTTTCCATCCTCATCCTCCTCGACCTCTCTGCTGCCTTCGACACCATTTCCCACTCCATCCTCCTCTCCCACCTCTCTGAGCTCATCGGCCTTACCGACACTGCTCTCTCTTGGTTCCAGTCGTACCTCTCCAACCGGTAAACAATATATCACTCCTGCAAGGCTCCTACTCCACCTCTGCAACAGTTAACCATGGCGTCCCCCAGGGATCTGTCCTTGGCCCCCTCCTCTTTACCATCTACTTGCTCCCCCTCGGTCAGATCATCCGCAACCACGGACTCAGCTTCCACTGTTATGCAGACGACACCCAACTGTATGTCAGCACCAAGCCCTCTTCACAACTCCCACCAATACAACTCAACAACTGTCTGCATGATATCAAAACCTGGATGACCAACAACCTTCTGAAACTCAACACCAACAAGACAGAGCTCATGGTGGTGGCCCCAGCACCACTGCTCAGGAAGATTGGAGACCTCACCCTGGTCATCGACGGCTGTCCCACCTCCCCATCTTCCAAAGTGCGGAACCTGGGCGTCATTCTGGACTCCACACTCTCATTCAGTTTCCACATCCAGAGCATCACCAAATCTGCCTTCTTTCACCTCCGTAACATCTCAAGACTCCGGCCGTCACTCACCGACTCAGTCACCGAAACTCTCATTCATGCATTTGTCACCTCCCGTCTTGACTACTGCAATGGTGTCCTGTCTGGGCTGCCCAACAAAGCCCTAGACAGATTGCAGTATGTCCAGAACTCAGCTGCCAGGGTGTTAACCCACACCAAGCCCTGGCAGCACATCACCCCCATCCTCAAGAAACTCCACTGGCTGCCAATCAAACAACGCATCAGCTACAAAATCCTCCTCCTCACCTACAAATCACTTCACTCACTGGCACCCAAGTACATCACCGACCTCCTCCACCCGTACACCCAGTCACGGTCCCTGCGCTCCATCAGCAAGGACTTACTCTCCACTCCCCGCACCAGACTCAAGACCTTTGGTGACAGGGCTTTCTGTGCAACCGCCCCTACCCTTTGGAACACCCTGCCCCCTCCTATCCGTTCCGCCACTTCTCTGACACAGTTCCAAAAACACCTCAAAACACACCTCTTCTCTCTTGCCCTACCCTCCCTAAACCCCCACCCTGCCCCTACCCCCCTACTCCCACTTTTGTAAAGCGCCTTGGGTATCTTGAAAGGCGCTATATAAATCAAAGTTATTATTATTATTATAAATGCACAACACGTCAAACTTTGAGGCGGATGGGCAACAGCAGCAGAAGACCACACCGGGTGCCACTCCTGTCAGCTAAGAACAGGAAACTGAGGCTACAATTCGCACAGGCTCACCAAAATTGGACAAAAGAAGATTAGAAAAGGTTGCCTGGTCTGATGAGTCTTGATTCCTGCCGCGATATTCAGTTGGTAGGGTCAGAATTTGGATGGTAGGGTCAGAACATTAAAGCATAGATCTATCCTGCCTTGTATCAAGGGTTCAGGCTGGTGGTGGTGGTGCAATGGTGTGGGGGATGTTTTCTTGGCACACTTTGGGCCCCTTAGTACCAATTGAGCATCGTGTCAACGCCACAGCCTACCTGAGTATTGTTGCTGACCATGTCCATCCCTTTATGACCACAGTGTACCCATCTTCTGATGGCTACTTCCAGCAGGATAACGCGCCATGTCATAAAGCACGAATCATCTCAGACTGGTTTCTTGAACATGATAATGAGTTCACTGTACTCAAATGGCCTCCACAGTCACCAGATCACAATCCAATAGAGCACCTTTGGGATGTGGTGGAACGGGAGATTCGCATCATGGATGTGCAGCCGACAAATCTGCAGCAACTGCGTGACGCTATCATGTCAATATGGACCAAACTCTCTGAGGAATGTTTCCAGTACCTTGTTGAATCTATGCCACAAATGATTAAGGCAGTTCTGAAGGCAAAAGGGGGTCCAAACCGGTACTAGCAAGGTGTAACTAATAAAGTGGCCGGTGAGTGTAAATCAAGGGCTCCCCATTGGCAAGGGCCCTGGATATGTGCCCACATTTATTTGAGGCCTCAGTATTTCTGAAGTTGTGGAAGAAAAGGCTATTTCATGTGTGAATTAGGCCATATTATTTGGCCATAAACTGAGCCATTTGAAGTTTGAAATTCACGCGCTGTCAAAATATCAACTCGTCAGATTCAAATGCGCTCATGGCTCTAAAAGGGGATGGGAGATGGCACTCTCATTAGTTTATTGCACGTTACGCCCAAACCACACCTACGGGTTATTAGGCTACTTCAGACCAACCCTTTTTAGATTTGTGCCGGGCGCAAGAGTCATTTATCCGCCGGTAAAATAGCAACATCGCCATAGAACCGCCCACAAAGCTACTTGCGTTTGGCGCTTCTCACTTGTTTTTCAGACAGTTAAAATAGGGCCACTGTTGAGGGATTGTGCTATTGCGGATCTTCTGCACCCTGTTGGCAACAAATATGTGAAAGCGCCGTGAGTCGTTGTTAATGTAGCTTAACACTACTTTGGAGTCTTTCCAGAATAATTATTTTGCATTAGCACAGCCAAGCTCTTCTCTGAGCATGTTGCTGACAGTAACTGAGACTACTGCCACTGTCAATTCAAACCTTGGTATTGTCATCAGCTTTGTGGGAGAGACACAGCCCTTTCCTATCACGAGAGAGCAGTGAATCTCTCCTCCTTTGTTCTTGACTCAGATAAGAGCACTGTCCGTATCCACTAGTGCTCGCATCGGAGAAGTGGTGTAACTCTGTTTCAATGACTCCTAAGTCAGTCTCCTAAGTGGGTACATAACATCTAGCTATATTTATCCTTTCCAGGTTTGCGAAGTCATGTCACCAGCTCTCCCACCGTGGCCTCAGCATTTCAGGTAGAGAGTCATCCCATTCGACACCTTGACGGCACATATCGTGCAGGATCTTCTTCCCGGTCAGGACATATGGCGCCAGGAAGCCAAGAGGATCATATATGGAAGCGACGGTAGACAATATGCCTCTACGCATCCCTGGTTGATGTGCCAAAGTGTTGTTGAATCTGAAACTATCCCCTTCTATGCTCCATTGGATTCCTAGGGCGCGCTCTATTTGTGTGTCGGTGAAAGTCAAATCCTTTGTCTTTGTGTCTGTGGCTCGCTCTAATTCGCGCATCCAAGGGATGACACTGCACCGAAAGATGGACCCTCATCCGGTAATTCTGTAGTTGTGCGTTGGAATCGCCATCTTTCCACCACAGAAATTGAAAGTAGTTTTAACCCTGCTCTGGCACATGAAACTAATGAAACATTTTCTCTATATCACACGTGAGAGTGATTGTGTACTGCCTGAACCGTAGGAGGACACTGGTGAGTTTATCATATCTGGCCCTGGCAGGAGGTGCTCGTTGAGGCTTGTGCTACCACACTTCGCAGAGCAGTCAAATATGACACTCGGCTTGTTTTGGCTTTTTGAGGTGATATATGCTGTGATGGGGCCGTTCATCTGGGATTCCATCTTCTCGCACCTCTTCCACATCACCTCTCCATGATTTCCCTCATGTATGCTGTGCAATCCCTTTTGTATTTCTCGCCTCTGTTTAACTTCTTTCACAAATGGTTAAGTCTGATTTTAGCAAGTTTCCTGTTGTCAGGTAAGTGTGGCCGTTGTCTAAAGGGTAATGGCATCTCACAATGTCCCTGTTCATTTTGTCTTATGCCTAATTTTAGTTTGTTCAGGAAAATGAGATCGTCTTGTGACACTGTTTTGTCATCCCCTTTAATGTATTTGAAATCTGACTCTAGGGCGCTGAACATCCATTGGCGTAATGGAGGGAGTTCCTTTACAGAGACTTTGTGACACAGGCTGGTGTCTGTTCCGTCTAAGCTTGGTGCCGAGCAGCCTCGTTGTTGATCCCACTTAATACCTGTCTCGGTGTCATTGCTCTGGGACAGTTGTACCCAATCAAAAAGTCTAACATCACAGGTGAGGAGCAGTGGCACTTTATCAGCGATTTGGTTTTAAGTGAGGCCATCTTCTTGCTGTGTCGCGAGTGGGTATATGATCGCAGTTTCCCGGAATTCAGTCTTTTGTATGCAGAGGGCAGGTCAATGTGGATGAAAGAGTTGTAACCTCTCACTCTAAGTCCAGACACCTATTCACACTTCACAATCAATGTCCTCTCTGAGCATAGTGGTAAGTTTCAGCTTCACTGGGTGGGTATTTACTTATTTCATTGTCGATGAATGTGCTGTCGCTTTGAGTGTCCAGTAATGTGTAAACAGGATGTTCTTTAGACGGATCAGTGGCCAAGGACACCCATACAGGAACAATCATGGATGTGCTGCATGACTGACCCTCTCTGGTGACACTGAGTGTCGTGACTGCCATGCTTTCATCTATCTGAAGTGTGTGAAGCTGTGTTTTCCATTGATGCTTGACCTTCTCGCCTTTCAACGCCCTTTGATGTTCTCATCATGGAGACAGGAGGGATGCTTTGCCTTGCATATGTCACAAGTGTGTCGGTAACGACATTCTTTGGCGTTGTGACCTGATTTGAGACACCCGTAACATAGCCTATTTTCCTTCACATGTTTCCGTCTATCATTTAAAGGCTGTCCCATGAATTCTGGACATTTGGGTAGTTGATGTTTGTCACTTTTGCACCACATGCATAGGAGTTTTGGTTTCTCATTGCTTACTATTTATGTATTACTGTTTGCAGCTGTTTGGATGCTGAAGACATTAGCCTTATTTCCTCTGAATTCCTATGTGCTTTTCTTTTCGTTGGGTGTGTGAAGGGCATGTAGCAGGAGTGATGTAGCAATTGAAAATATTCGGGGCTGTAGCCCAGAAGTTGGAGTCCTTTTTAAAAGGGGGGTTGGGGGGTATCTCCCCCGAGAAAATTTGACATTAGAAAAGCCTGTAGCCAAATAGTCATGCGCCTACCCGATGTCAAGTGGACCGGGTTGAACGCACTCTGTGGGTCTCCTGAATCTGTGCAAACTAGAGCAGCACTAAACCGCAATATCGACTTGATGCGCTATGCACAGAGAATAAAATTTGCAACATTTTGCAACAAATGATTCTAAATCTGCCCATAAATGTACAAGTCAGAGGCCGAAATGTACAAGCCCAGGCCGACCTGGGCTGTACCACTTCGGGAGCTCAGTTACTCCCCTCTAGACAAAATCGAATTGGTTGAGACGTTGACCCGGCGGCCCGAAACGTTAAAGGGGACATATTATGAAAACATCCCTTTTTCTGGGATTTGGGGTGTTGTTGTGGGTAGATGGTGCTCCCAAAAGCCTTCAAACTTTGAAATAAGTCCGTACATGATTTTTTGAGTGAGATACGCATTTCTGGAAGCAGCCCGCCTCCAGCTACCAAACGAGCGAGTCAGTTTCGGCGCCCCATCCTATGCAGGCATGCATGCACATTTGAATATTACCGCCTCCCACTTCCCCACTCCCCTCCAATCAGAGCATCGCTAAGATTGTCTGGACCAGCAGACGAGCAGCTCCGGCGGGGGGGACTTGGCGCTAGCCCTGCAGCTAAGCTCCGGGAGTACAATCCCTTTCTCTGGTGCCGAGCTCAACCCCCCCCCACATCCGGAGCTGCTGCCAAAGGGAAGTTGGGAGGAGGAGACACATGGAGTAGAAAGGGATTGTACTCCCGGAGCTGAGCTGCCGAACTGCTGCCGATCTACCCCAGCCGGAGCTGCTCGTCCGCTGGAGCTGCCACCTAGCTTTGGCACCAGTTCAGCTCCTGGAGTACACCACCCGAGCTGCCGGACTGCGGCCGGGCGGCTTCGGCAGCGGCCGGCACCTCCGGCGCGGGGAGCTCGGAGGCAGTCCGGCAGCTCAGCTCCCTGAGTACAATCCTTTTCTTCTCCATGTCGTGGTTCATGGACTTCAGAGAGTCAAATGGCGCATTTCCACTACCACGGCTCGGCTCGATACGGCTCGACACGGCTCGGCTCGGTTTGGTTGTGTTTCCATTACAACTGGTGCCTCCTCGACGTGGGCGGGGTCGTCATAACACGGCTGCGCGAAACCGCTTACATCATTTACACGGCGCCGAGCAACGTACAAATCCGGAAGACCAGAACAACAACAACGCGTGGTGCCGTCGAGCTCCCTCTGAATCCGTTATTCGGCAACCAGAGTCAGGAACGTCTGGACCTCCTCCACCGACCAAGGAGTAGATTTTTTCTGAGAAGCCATCTCGTTCCAAGTCAAAAAGCAGTAAAAAGTGGTGTCTTGTCTCTCGTCTTGTTTTTATTTACATTCTCGGCGGTCGTCGCGCGGTTATGACGCTTCCAGTGACGACACTCATCGGCCAATCAGTGGAAGGCAGTCGGCTGACGTCACGTTTTAGGAACGCTTTGGCTCGCTTGGAACCACGGCTGAGGTGATACCAAAATGTACCCGGTTGTAGGTACAGGTGCTAGTGGAAACACGCAAATAGCGCGCCGAGCCGAGCCGTACCGAGTCGAGCCGTGCTAGTGGAAATGCGCCAAAAGTTCCTTCCCCCCAATTCGTCTCAACCATGGCCGAGATATCCCAGAAGTACCAGAGACGTTAGACTTTATTATTCATAATATCATCCGAGGCGCTCATAGCTTTTGGCCGTGATATTAGATAGATTATATAAACACCCGTATATAATATTATTATTATGTTATATTATATAATATAGATTTAGAGCTCTAGGAGTCAGCAAACGGCAACAACCCCTTCTCCTCCATGCTGTGGTTCAGTCTGACAGCTCATTGGTCAATGGGCAGCATCTCATTTGCCACAGACGCCAGAAACAGCGCATTCTGAAGGGACTGAAACAGAGGGGAATAGCGGTTGACAATATTTTTTTTTCCTTAAAGCTAAGCAAACGGCTTCAAAAACATGTTTTCTGGAACTCAAAATCTAGGTTTACTTGTTGGGAAAAGACTATAATATGTCTCCTTTAACGGCCCACAGGGAATTCTCCCGATTACCACTCCGCGCGCACGCGTGCATATGCAGGCGTTATTCGATTGCCTGGTACATGTATGGTAATATTCATACTGGTTTAAATAATACATTTGATAGTATTTCCCATCGTTGCTGAGCAAGAGTTTTGTTCGAAAGTTCAGTGATAGAAACAAATAAAAGCCTGGGCTATTGAAGTTTTACGGTAGGCCTACCACTTTCATGCACCTACCTACCCGATGTCAAGTGGACCGGGTTGAATTCACTGCGGGGCTCTCTTCTTATATCCATCTTACCAAAGATATTTTATTACTGTCCTTCTCAACACTCTGATACTGCGGTCATGCCAGCCGACCCATCGAAAGCCAGCTGACCCAGTTTTTTGCTGTACCTGTTTATACTAGCCATTACGGTAATAGCGCCTCAGAAGCATTTTCAAAATAAAAACATTTGTCTGGAACATACAGAAAGACAGTCATTAAAAGCAAATGAACTATCAAAGGAAATGAACGGACGTTGTGATATATACTTTCAAAATAAAAGCCCAACTAATTGACAAATTCAAGTTTATGCCAATAGTTTATTGGAGATTTAAAAGGAAAACCCCTGTTATGCCAGACTCATTCCACTTCAGGGTTATAGGTCACAATCCCATAGGGTCACCAAAGAATTTTCAAGACATTCTGATGTGGAGTTTCAAAATAAAAGCCCACCAAAAATTCCAATATGAGACATATTACATATGATTTTTGGATTCAATTTAAAATAAAATGCCCTGTTATTCCAGGCTCATTTCACTTCAGAGTTATAGTCCACAACCCCCTATGGTCACCCAAGAAGTCTCAGGAAATTCTGATGTGGTGTTTCAAAATAAAAGCCCACCAAACGTTCCAATATCAGACATATTACGTATGATTTTGGATTCGATTTAAAAGAAAATGCCCTGTTATTCCAGGCTCATTTTACTTCAAGGCTGTAGTCCAAGACCCCATAGCGTCACCCAAGACGTTTCAGGAAATTCTGATGTGTAGTTTCAAAATAAAAGCCCACCAAATGTTCCAATATCAGACATATTACGTATGATTTTGGATTTGATTTAAAAGAAAATGCCCTGTTATTCCAGACTCATTTCACTTCAGGGTTATAGTTCAAGACCCCATAGGGTCATCCAAGAAGTTTCAGGACATTTCTGTGTGGGTTATGCAGATCAGATTAGCTGTTTCAAACTCTAATCTGGTTATATGTGTGTGTCAGACTGTGCAGTGATCAAGGCTTGTAAGAGCCTATGTTACCTTATTACAATTGGTTCACTTATTACATTACCGTTTATTTTGCCCCATAAGGTAAGTGGCCTGAAAGGTGCCCATCAATACAATGTATTTTATTATTATTTTTATTAATATAACATTATGGCTCCATCAAAAGCATGGTACTGCCATTCACAGTTATCATTTATACTATCCTAGACATCTTTAATCTTATTTACATAGGCCTGATTTTCTCTGAATGTTTCAATAAAAAAAATTCCATGTCCATGTCAGATCCCTGTCAATGCTACAATGGAGTCCAATGGAAGTGTTGGCACTCTGTTACATCTATCACTCTGGGTGAGCTCTTTGGACTTTACAAGTCCACGCCCCCATGAGAAAGTGAGATGCGCAGTATACATCCAAAACTAATTTATTAGACCTTTAGGCTAATTATATAAGAGATACATTTCCAAACATTAAAATAACCCATGTGTGGCCTCTGTCCCAATGCTAATATATGAGGAATAGGAACGAAAGTTTAACTCAATTAAATTCAAGAGCTTGCTGTAGGCCTGTGTGTGTTAGGGCTGGGCGATATATCGATATTTAAAATATATCGATATTTTTTCAAACGTGATATGGAACGAGACCATATCCTCAACATCGATATAATTTAATTTGCATTGAAATTACAGCGCATTTGTTCCAACTAACAGCAGTTTCGAACCGCACCTCCCGCCTGCTATTTCGTAACTCTGCTTATGTCTCTCCCGCTCTGCCTCGGGCTCACACGCACAGTCTCTGCCCCCCCCCCCCCTTCCACTAACGTCATTTTTTCAAATCGCGAAACATGGAGTCTGCCGGCACAAGCGGCTCCGAGGCTCAATAGTATGGAAATGGTATGGATTTAATTGGCTTGATATTATATATTATAATGTTCTCAAATACGAGGCGGAGGCAGTGTTTAGTCCACGGTTTATTCAACCATCAAACTGTATTCAATTCTGAACGCTAGGGATAATGGTAAATCCAAACGGTAGGTAGGTATAGTAATAACGGTAACTCCACAGTAACTAACTTCAAGGTTTCTCACTCCGCGAGACCCAAACATAAAACATAAACAAGTAACCTAGCCACGCCCCCCCCCCCCCCCCCCCCCCCCCCCCTACGCAGTCGTTACGATTCATAATATTTCGGAGGCACACACAGCTTTTGGCCGTGATATTATAGCCTATATAATGTTCTCAAATACGAGGCGGAGGCAGTGTCTAGTCCACGGTTTATTCAACCATCAAACTGTATTCAATTCCAAACGGTAGGAATAGTAATGGTAAATCGGCACGCGGTGCCCAGAGCGCGTGCGTGCGCCCGTGCGCGCCCCCGCATCCACAAATATCGATATTTATCTTATATCGATATTGTGCTTGAAGATATCGAGATATGACTTTTGGTCCATATCGCCCAGCCCTTGTGTGTGTGCGTGTGTGCGTGCGTGCGTGCAACCCAGTGGTTAATACTAGAACATTAGAATTTATAGGCTACAAATGTATCTGTCCACAATCTGAAGAGAAAACTGAATTAAAATATCATATAAAATCTTTTTGAAAATCTTTATTCAAACAATTATGCATTCAATAAAAACAATACTAAAACGATAAAATAAAAAAAGTTTCTACTAAAATGCAGTTAGTCCAGTTGTGAAAAACATAAATGACCTTTTGACAATCCTAATATGTAGTCATAGCACATCAATCTAATACCAGTAACTTAATTAAGAAAACTTTGTAACTCATTTTCCTCTAATTTAATATTTAATTGTATTAAAAAAAAATACAGTTAGCCTCGTAATAGCCCACAATGTTACAACATAATATAATGTATTAAAGAAATGTAATAAAACCCATTATGACATTTGGGTTCACTTATTACCTTATGGAACAAAATAAGTTGTAATGTATTAAGTGAACCAATTGTAATAAGGTAACATAGGCTCTTACAAGGCTTGATCACTGCACAGTCTGACACACACATATAACCAGATTAGAGTTCGAAACAGCTAATCTGATCTGCATAACCCACACAGAAATGTCCTAAAACGTGTTGGGTGACCCTATGGGGTTTTGATCTATAACCCTGACGTGAAATGAGCCTGGAATAACAGGGCATTTTCTTTTAAATTGAATCCAAAATCATATGTAATATGTCTGATATTGGAATGTTTGGTGGGCTTTTATTTTTAAACTACACTTCAGAATGTCC
Source organism: Melanogrammus aeglefinus (assembly GCA_900291075.1). Classification (NCBI taxonomy): domain Eukaryota; kingdom Metazoa; phylum Chordata; class Actinopteri; order Gadiformes; family Gadidae; genus Melanogrammus; species Melanogrammus aeglefinus. Next base: position 25,398 of record OLKM01002681.1, on the reverse strand, counting down.
TAAGACTTCTTGGGTGACCCTATGGGGTCTTGGACTATAGCCCTGAAGTGAAATGAGCCTGGAATAACAGGGCATTTTCTTTTAAATCGAATCCAAAATCATACATAATATGTCTGATATTGGAATGTTTGGTGGGCTTTTATTTTGAAATTACACTTCAGAACGTCTTGAAAATTCTTTGGTGACCCTATAGGGTCGTGACCTATAACCCTGAAGTGGAATGAGTCTGGCATAACAAGGCTTTTCCTTTTAAATTCAATAAACTATTGGCATAAGCTTACATTTGTCAATTAGTTGGGACCCTTTTTTAAAAAAAGGGTCCTGTGTTCCCCGCTTTTCCCAAAAGGGTCCTATGTTCCCCGATATGTATGTGACCGGGGAACATAGGACCCTTTTTTTAAAAAAAAGGGTCCTATGTTCCACGGCCTGATATTTTTTCCACCATTACTGCCAAATTCCGGCCGAGATAACGACCATTGCATGTCTTTACCTTTTGTGGAAGAGGGAGAGACGTCAGAGAACCCGACGCCGGTAAACCAACCCCGAGAAGCCCAATCCCTACGAGAGCTCCCTGCGTTATGGCCATCCGAAGGCGCACAGAGCTTTTGGCCATGATATTATTATACAATTGTATTATATACTATTATATATAGAGCCCTGGGAGTCGCAAACGGCAACAATCACTTTCTCCTCCATGTGGTCGGTTGAAGGCTGATTGGCTGTTACGTTACACATGTCACTCGGCGGCCATGCTGTTGAACGCTGATTGGCTGTCATCACCCGAATGTCGCGTCAAAGTTTAAATATTTGTAAAGATTGACAGATTGCGGGGAACATAGGACCCTTTTCCCAGAAAAGGGTCCGATGTTCCCCGCAACATTGGGGAGCATACGACCCTTTTTCAGAAAAAGGGTCCTATGCTCCCCGGTATTTATTGCTACAGGGGAACATAGGACCCTTTTTGGGAAAAACGGGGAACATAGGACCTTTAAAAAAAAAAAAAAAAAAAAGGGTCCTATGTTCCCCGAGCGGGAAACATAGGACCTAGGGAACATAGGACCCGGAGAACATAGGGATGACCCCGTCATGGGCTAGTAGCTGATGAGGATGGCTCCTTTCATGCTCTTCATTGCACCCTCCACTTATCTCTGATATACGCTCTAAGATTATTTTCACAATGTCCCTTGTTACACCCTCACATTTATCAATTCCCCTTCAAAGTTGAGTGGAAGGCGTCACTTTCCCTCTTATTTGATCATAAAGTTTCATTATTTCATCCATTCCTTTCTCAATGTCATCTGCCATAGTAGTCAACTCAGTCTCAGATATGTCTTCCTTTAAATTGTCTCTGGATTTTCTGATTAGAATTTTCTATTGTTTATATATGCTGAGCAAACGTCTTTCCTTTTTAATTACTTCCTCCATTTGGTATTCAGGAAATTTCTCATTAGGTTTGGGCGGGCGATCTGTACGACGCGGCAAAACTACATCCTCTTCATCATCATCATCTATTTCACTTTGAAGTTCATCTAGTTGCTTTTCCTTACTTTCAATCAGTTCCTTTAATTCGTCCATTTTGCATTTCATTTTCCTTACCTTCTCCGCTGACCATCACACTTGCTTAAACTCACTGCAATCGCGCAGTGCCGTCCCTGAAATTGTGTTTGCAGTTCGATGAAGCAGGTGTAGGTAGGCTCTTACTGTAGCATCCCCACCGATGATTGGTCCAGACTTAAACTGATGGTTTTCTTGCTTTATTGAAATCCTTGGTAGTCCATCAATAAACAAAAATATACAAAATCATTTCAAATAACATTAACACATGTTAACCATATACAATTACATAAACACTGACTTTGTGCCTCTTCAGCGGGTGCTAAATCAATTCAATATTTAATCGTAACTATATCGCTATCCTTCTTCCCTGTTTATGTTTCTGTTGCGTTCCGTTCTTTTCCCTCATTCGCGCTAGGAACTCATTCTCCATACGGCACATTATATCAAATTAAAAGTCCTTCCAACAAGGCAGAATATAAGTCAATATAAATTCACCAAAAAATAAAATAATAATTATAGCTTGTGACTACTCAATATTGTATTTTTTTAGAACAAATTGTGTATTCTCTAGAACAAATTTAGAAATTGGGTCCTTTAGTTGAACTGTTGAGCAATTCATACATTTACCATTGAATAACGACAGATAACAAAAGACTCAGATGAGAAATTGTTAAGTAATGCGTGAGATATTTATTATAAGTTATTAAAGGGTATCTTTTGATGAAAGATATCAATAGATCTTTGTTTTTTGTTTTTGAACAGAAAACAGCGCGGTGTGTCCTGAGTGTGGCGGCGATCATGTGGTCGATCTGGCCATCCAATCAGCTCCCTCCAGCAGCACACCAATCAAACACGCCAGAGACCCGGAGAGCCCTGCCCATGTCAGCTCGTCTCTCGTAAGTCACAAACCATTCACAAAGTCATTCTAACAGTATTTAAAAGAGAAAGGTAACGGAAACGCTTTCCCTTCACTCGTCTGGGTTCCTTCTCTTGGGGGGGAGTTTCCTTGTTCTTTAGTGGGCTTCTGAATGTCATATCATAATGTATCATTATGTATAGTAATGTGTGTGTGTGTGTGTGGAGCCCTCTGAGGCTGTTCCTGTGATTGAGGTCAAGCCTGATACATTTACTCTGAACAGCGCAATGCACAACACCATCCAAAGATCTTTAAGGAATTATTCTATGCAACACCTCCAAAAGTTCTTCCTAAAATAAATGCGCTGCTTTTCACCATAGAATTCCTTCTCCGACGATCTGTTGTCCCGCGACACAAACCCCAGCAGCAGTCCAATGCCAGAGTACACCCTCAACGCCACCGCCGTCTCCACCTCCTTCAGCGCCTCTCAAGATCCCTCATCCCTGTTCGTCACGGCTCAGGAGAGCTCCCTCCAGGCCGGGCAGGACCAGGTGGATTCCTGGGCCGAGACCCACGGCAAAGAAGAGCTAGCAGGGAGCTACTGCTACGCTAGCACTGGGATTAGCATGGCGGCCAGCGGCGATGAACGGAGTGGAGCAGAGCAGCCTGATAGGTCGAGCACCAACGGTGCGTACGATACTACTAATTTATAAATGTTACCATGATTTATGATTCATGATGATGAAATCTTGTAATGTTACGTTCGGCTGTTTTCTAATATAAGTGTACAATGTACACTTACAATGTACAATGGACACTTATATTGGTCTAAAGATTTGGTCTAAAGATTTAACTTCCTATTTTTTATTTTCGAAAAATTGGACCACTAATTATTCCAGTTTGGTAAGAACGCGATCCCTCACCGATGCCGTCAATGGTCCAACGTTTCTTCACTTTCTCCCACCACACGTATGAAGCAGTACTCTCTCATATGAGGAAACAGCCGACCGGGACCGCGCCCCTTTATGATCTCTGACCATCCCATGCTGATTGTTGTTGGTTGTAGATGACCTGGATGTGCTGGCGGAGGACTACGACGCCGTGGACCACCGACTGCAGCTCTTCCTCGACATGGAGGTGTTTGAGGAGGAGGAGGAGGAGCTGCACTCCTTCCTCAAGGTAGGAAGATGGCAGTGACATTCTCAACGATGCATGTCCTGAGACAAGACTGTCCCAATGGCAGTGACAGTGTCAACGATGCATTTCCTGAGACAAGACTGTCACAATATGATACCATGTATGTCCTGATACAAGACTTTCCCAAGATGATACTATGACCCAATCTGAATGTCCAGACTCACGGACTCACAGACTTTATTGCGCGTTCTCGTGAAATTATTAAGGCTTTAGGGCTATCCCAAAGAGTATTCAGACATGGACTAGTCACTAGGTTTGTAAGGAGAGAAAGAATAAATGAAAACACAATGACTAACTGGAGCCACAGGTTAACTTTTAGATTAACTATATAAAACCTTGTAGAAAAATAATAATATAGATTTCAATGCAACCAAGAATATTCAGGAATTCTACAATTTAGACCCTAACATTTGGTCAGAAACAATTATCTTTAAACACCAGGAAATGGCTGAATAATGTCCATAAGGAAAAAATAAAATATAAACAAAAATAAATTCCTTGCATGTGTTCCTTTAGTTTCCTTGGTTTAACCAGTTCAGCGTACTTTAGTCAAAAAAGGGGAGTGTCAAGTAAAAGTCAATTGGGTCATGTGTGGCGCTTCAGAACCCTTTCACCTGATATGCTCAAGTGATGGATGTAAAGGAAGATTGTTATCCTCCTCGGCACAGGTGACATCGGTCCACTCCTTTTGGATAAGGAGGTATCTTCACTAGCTCGCCACCCCTTCACCAAGGGGAATTCGATCCAAATACTCAAGGGTTTCCAAGGAATCCAAAAAACCTAGCCAAGACTCCGCCGAAAATAATAAAACTCCCGGCTCTTGGTCTTCAATTCCCTCTCTCTCACTTCGGTTTCGTTTCCCTTTAACTTCAACTCTGTTTTTATACAGTTTTATAACTGACACTTTCTGTGTCAGTTGTGTTAGTGTTCTGGCTGCGCATTGACGACAGCTACGTGAAAGGTGGGGCTTACTTCCCTCTACCCATTAGGAGGTTTGTATTCTATGATGCAACCAATAAGACTCCAGTATGAGCAAAATCACTGATGGAAAAAAAATCCAGATACATGTATGTTGGGATACCAGGCTCAGTCCAAACCATGTATGCCGTGATACAAGACTCAGTCCTGGTACCATGTATTTTGTGATACAGGACTCAGTCCAATACCATGTTTTTCGTGATTAGAGATGCACCGACTGATTGGACGCTGGAAGATATTGTCTAAAAATAGCTTGATCGAAGAACCCCAAAAGCACCGATCAAAAGAGCTGATCACGTGAGATTACTTACACGATCTTGCCAGTGATAGCATGAGTTGTATGTCATGATACAAGACTCAGTCCTGATACCATGCATGTCGTGATACAGGACTCCCGGTACCATAACTTAATAAAACGAATGTGACTAAATAATAAAAGTACCTACTAAGAATGTACCTACCAGATCCAAGGCAGAAACAGGAAGTGTTTGTTTATGATTTTGTTGTGTTTGTTTGTTTCCAGATGTCCACGGTTAGATTTGGCCAAATGGGGGAGTCTCCCTCTCTTCTTGTCGTGTCCAATCAGAGGCTCTACTTCCTGGAGATGTCATCGTCCACCCTGTGAGTATCAGTAGTTGTGTGTGATGAAATGTATATAGATACACACACAATTAGTAAAGTAGGTGTGCTTTGATTTAGTTTGTGGTAGAGACTTTTGGAAAGTATTGAATATCATGTCAACTTACAAACTCACTACAATATTTAATTTCATTTAATGTATTATTTATTTGTAAAAGTATTGAAGATGGCTAGCCGTGTATTTAAGTGCACCATAACTAAACACAGATGCACACCTGACACCATTTTGAGCCAATCAGAGGACAGCTCTGTCTTCCTACGAGGTAATACCATTTTCCAATTCCCATCCGCCCAGCAACGGCCAGCTGTCTGACCGGCTGCAGAAGAGGGACAGCCATCCAATCACGGAGCTGAGCTACCTGGAGGTGGGCCTGTGCTCCCAGACCATCCACATGGAGTTTGAGGAAGGGGGCGGGGCTTACACCCTGCTGGTGCGGGACGACGCCCGCTGCAAACGTTTCTTCGGCCGCCTGACCGGTGTGTGCACACGACGCAGGAGCCCCAAAGTGTAGGGGCCTGCTCTGAAGTGACTCTATTCACAAACAGAGGCACCCCTCTCTCTCTCTCCCACTCCTGTGATGCCTCGCACGCCCCCCTGCTTGTCCTTGTCACGCTCAATCGCATGCTTCCAGAGGTACCTGCCGTATTGTGCTCCATAGGCGTCCCCTCCCACCCATATTCGGCAGTAGAAATTCTAGCCCGCAGCATGTGCCATTTTGGTTGTGTTTCTATTGTTTGGGTGTATTGACCTGTGTTGTGTGTTAACAGTGGTAGTACTGAGTTGTGTTGTGTGTTGACAGCTAATGTTGTGTTGTTTGTTGACAGGCGTAGTATTGTGTTATAATTAGGGATGGGGATCGAAAACCGGTTCTATCAAGGACCCGGTTCCACTTTTTTCAAAACCCGAAAATCATTAACGTTTGGGCTTATCGATACCACTATCGAGTCCCGTCGTTCATTTATTTATTTTTTTGTCCTGTAATGTAATGTTGTGTCCCTTGAGTCACGTCACGGCATTCGAATCAAATCAATCCAATCACTGCAGTGTGTCCACCAATGTTTTTGAATGGAATTGTAAGCAAACAGGTATTACAAGTAAAACAAGTAAAGTCTTGCAGTTAACTTTGCTCGCGAGGATGGCTAAACGGGCGAAAAGGGCGAAATCATTTATTGTAAAGGGGAGAACACAACCTCAATGGCCAAGCACATTAGCATTGTGCATCAAATAAAGATCAAATGCAGTACCTTTGACTGTCTCTGAGTTGAAAAGACCTTGTCTCCTCCTTCTCCTGTCGCACCACAGACGGGCCCGTCTTAATCAAACTACGAGTGGTAATCGCACACACAGACATTTACTAGACCCGTCAGTTAAAAATAGTAATCCAATTGTGAAATCGGTGTTGTAAAAAGAAGCATACAATCTAGTTATCTTTAAAAAGTAAATAGAGTTTCAGATGTGCTGCGTGATGATGCGTTGAGGCTGGATCAGTAAAACGAGGTTAGGTTATCATGATGCATTCAAATGTAACATAAAGAAACAGTAAAGTGGGTTTTTGGTGAGAAACATGAGTAACACTGTATTACTCATGTTTCTGTATTACTAATACAGTTGTATAGTGCTCTAATAATTTTAGTTTATATAACTAAAACTACTGATGTCAATATTTATCAAGATTTACATATTTAATTTAAAATGCAATTATTTATTTACTAAATATTTTCCTCATCACTAAAAACGCTTTGTATTTCCACCAATTAATAGAAAAGTATCGATAGTGGTATCGATAAAGACTCGGATCGTTAAGGAGTATCGAAAATGGTATCAATCAATAAATATTAATGATCCCCATCCCTAGTTATAATGTCGTGTTGTGTGTTAACAGGTGTAGTACGTGAGTTGGCTCCGAAGTCCAGCAGCAAACTGAAGTCTATCTCCAACTCCCGCCTCCACCCCCAGCACCACCTCTGGTACTGTGTGTGTGTGTGTGTGTGTGTGTGTGTGTGTGTGTGTGTGTGTGTGTGTGTGTGTGTGTGTGTGTGTGTGTGTGTGTGTGTGTGTGTGTGTGTGTGTGTGTGTGTGTGTGTGTGTGTGTGTGTGTGTGTGTGTGTCCGCATGCGCGTGTGTGGGTAGGATTAGTGTACATAATAATGTATTAATGATGCCATAATAGTATATTGCTAATATATTTGAGTATTAATAGTGTATTGGTCGTATATTTGTGTAATAATAGTTTATTTTTGTATAATAGTGTATTGGTAGTGTATTTCTGTAAAGATAGTGCATTGGTAGTGTATTTGTGTAATAATAGTGTATTGGCAGTGTATTTGTGCAATAATGGTGTTGTGGAGTGAGGTAAATGACGAGATAAGAGACGGAGATGGGTCGAGTCGGCTATACTCTCCACTTCAATAATACAACTGTTACTCCAGCATGAGTTCAAAACATAACTGCCGTAAACCAGAACTATCGCCAAACCAGAAAGTTCATAAAACGGAATTGTTATCCCAAAACCCTTTTCCTTAAAAGGTGAATGCCTTATCGTTGTAGTTGTGGGTAACCACAGTGTCATGATTTTAATAATCAAAGTCGTGTATTAATTGTTCCTTCCAGGCATCTGGTGTGTGTATTGGTAGTAAATTGGTTGTAAATTGATCATGTATTGATGGTATAACTTGTTCCAGGCCTCTGGTGTGTGAAGACGAAACCGAAGCAGAAGACGGTCATCTTCACTTCTTCTATCTGCTAGCGTTCTTATTCCAAGGTGTGTGTGTGTGTGTGTGTGTGTGTACGTGTGTGTGTGTGTGTGTGCGCATGGATATACACACGCAGACACTGCAGCTGATAAGCCAACAGATGTTTGTGCTCACACACACACACACACACACACACACACACACACACACACACACACACACACACACACACACACACACACACACACACACACACACACACACACACGCATTGTTTCCCCCCCCCTCCAGGGCATGCTGTTAGAAACACGGCCTTCGGCTACACAGCTGTAGACGTATAGAGGGAAGCTGGGGCAGCATGTTGCAGCATGCAGTTCAGCCACGCGTTGTGGAGCCCGGCCAGCGCTGAACACGTATCCAACCCGCGCCAACCCCAGTGGTTTGACATAGTTGTCACAAAGATGTTATTAAAAATGCTAACAATTATGAAAAATATTTGGCACACCACAAACGTTTTTCAAAGGTTCGCTAAACATCGGCCACATTGAGGTTTGAAATCACAAACTTTGGGCCTGCTGCCGAACTCTCTGATCGCACTGTCCTGCGAACACGGACGTCTGAATGCTGCAGTGCTCCGCAGGATTTAGGATTTGTGAAATTTAAACAATAAAAATAAACCTGAAATGAATAATAATCATGTTTCCCTCTTCTTTTAGACAACAGCTGGACTCCACTGACTGTGCTGGTTACCAAGGAGACACTTTACTTGCTTGACGAAGACCACCAATGGTGTAAGAGCCCGGCGGCCCTCGAAGCCAATGACAGCGTGGAACCATCGAGTGGGGCGGCGATCGTCCTGGAGAGCCAGCCAATCAGCTGCGTGAGCTCAGCAAAACTCTGGCCCTCTGACGCATGCAGGATGGACATTCAGCTGTACGACGAGGTGAGAACAGCTCCTAGATCAGTTACTAGTTCAGCCCTGGATGATTTGGGTCCGTCCAACAGCTCCTAGATCAGTTACTAGTTCAGCCCTACAGGAGGCGGGTCTTAAGGTGCGTTCACACCAAAAGACACATAAATTGTCGCAGTGCAAGTTTTGTCAGATGAATTTGCTGCGGTTCACCCCTGACTGCATTGCAGGGAACGGTTGGCCGGTTGAACGCTGATTGGCTGTCACGTTACAAATGTCTCTCAGTGGCCACGCTGTTGAACACTGATTGGCTGAGTTGAAATATTTCAACTCAAGCGAATTTGTCGCGCTACAAATCCTCGTGAACGCGCTCGCCTGTGCAGGGCGAAAGTGGCGCGACAAATCCAAACTTGTCGCCAGTTTTCTCTAGTGAATAATTCACCCTATTCACGTCTCTACGTTGTATGGGATCTTGTCGCCCCTTCGCGTTTGGTGTGATGCACCTTTAAAGTGACAGGGGTCTAGCGGTGAGAGAGAGGAAGGGACTTTCATTGACATGGGTTTAGAGGCGAGAGAGAGGGGCCGGGACTTTCAGTGAAATGGGTCTAGTGGTGAGAAAGAGGGCGGGACTTTCAGTGACATGGGTCTAGTGGTGAGAGAGAGGGCGGGACTTTCATTGACATGGGTTTAGGGGTGAGAGAGAGGGCGGGACTTCCAGGGAAAGGGGTATGTTTCAGTAACTTTTGGGATATTCTTCTCGCTCCGGGAACTGCATCCTACTACAAACAGTGACTGTACCTCAGAACTAGTCTGCGACAGGTTGGGGTGGGCTGCTGGTTTAACCGTGTGTTTGTGTGTGTGTGTGTTTGTGTGTGTGCGTGTGTGTGTGTGTGTGTGTGTGCTTGCCGGTGTGTGCGTTCCTGTATATGTGTGTGTGGCCCTCACCCAGACGCTGAAAGAGGAGAGGACCTGGAGCCTGCGCTCCGAGACCCCCCAGCTTACCGCCCACCTGCTCACCTGCGTCCGCAACCAATGGGAAACCATGTTCGGAGTCGCACTCGCAACCACCCTGCACGACCCCACCACCTCCTGAGTTGGCCTGTCTGTGTGTGTTAGCATGGATGTGTGTTAGTTTTGAGTGTGTGTGTCTGTGTTTTGCTTCTGCTGTATTCGCTACGCAATGTGACGTAATCATATTAAAACATTTTAAAGCTTGGTTTAAAGCTGTGCCTTTGAAACACCTTAACCTTCTCTGGCTGAGGGGGGGATCTGATTGTGGTGGGGAGGGCGTGCGTGTCAATGCATATGTGTGTACGCGTGCGAGTAGAGTTAGGCACACATGCCTAACTAAGCCATGCCGCCTCCCTTGTCTTGGAAGTCAAAAGCGGTCACGGTGACCATGAAGGTGACCTTGGGCGTGACCTCGGCACCCATGCAGGGTCACGTAAAAAAAAAAAAAAGGTTTCCTCAAAGTGAGAGCAGCTCTGTGGCGAGTAAGCGGTTATCGGTGCGAGCAGTCGCAACAGCGTAATTCAGTTGAAGATGATGAGGTCTGTCGCCTTCGGTAACCGTAATTTATTTGGATCAAATTGTTTTTGAAATTTCTAACAAAAGTATATTTTTCTATAAAAGAACAATGTGTGATGAATAAAATGAAATGTTATCCTCGTGAACAGCGTTTCACTTTGTATACTTTGAATGGGTGGTTTGTTTATAGACAAAAGAGAAACATAAAGCTATGGATGGAACTAAGGTCAATGAGAACAGCCTATAGTGAACTCTTGAATATTTACTCAACCTATTGGGATAAAACAAGTGAAGTGTTTTGAATCAGGGGTTTTAGATTAACATGCTAAGTTTATGTGGCATGGGAATGGCAAGTCTGTGGCCCCCTGCTAGAGATGCTGCCCCCGACCCGACCTTGAATGAGTTGTTTGAAGATGGGGATGAGGAAGTTAAGTTCATAATATTTCTGTCAATCGCAAACCCCACCTCCCACTCGCACATTTTAACATCTAAGTTGCAATGTATGCAGGGGCCTTTTAACACAAAATTGAAGACATCATCAAGGCATATAAGCATGTTACATAATCATAAGCAAGTGGCAAACTTCACCTCGTATAATATTACGGATAAATTGCCACGCCCAATATTCACTTTGAGGTACTTCAAAGTAAAAGCCCTGCCTTCTCTGGGCGCTAATTGAGATTCCAGATGTTGGTGATGCTGAACAGTAGCCGACTAACTGCTCTCAGGTTTCACACTGCTAGGCCTCCTTGGAAGGTGGGGGGGGGGGGGGGGGGTGGGGAGAAATTATGTTAACATGTGGGAAGGAAGGGATTCAGTGTGTGTGTGTGTGTGTGTGTGTGTGTGTGTGTGTGTGTGTGTGTGTGTGTGTGTGTGTGTGTGTGTGTGTGTGTGTGTGTGTGTGTGTGTGTGTGTGTGTGTGTGTGTGTGTGTGTGTGTGTGTGTGTGTGTGTGTGTGTGTGTGTGTGTGTGTGTGTGTGTGTGTGTCCGTCCGCGGAGGCCTCCTTGGAAGGTAGGGGGGAGAGGAGAAATGACGTGGACATGTGGGAGGGACGCGATTCGGGACCGTTCGGTCCAGTAGCGAGGTCGGCCTCACGTGGGTGTTCCGCCTCGAAGCGTCCAATGGGTTAATATTAAAAGTGGCTCGTGCTGGTGACGAGGACTAATTGGCAAAAGCCGGCGGATCAATTAGATCCGGGAGGAAGTCGGCGGACTTGTTGAGGACGTTTCGACCCGCTTCTGGAGGATTACTAGAGCTGTGTATGCATTTCGACCGGGATCTTCTCCACGTTTGTTCTTCGATTCGCCACAGGTATAGTCTGCGTTCGTTTTTGTGGATGTTAACACGGCGTGTCCTTCCAAACTTGCTATTTCAGCCCATTGAATACAATTGTATAGTAGCTCAACTATTATTATTATCATCATCGTCCAACAGCTCTCTCCTGCAGTTTTTTCTTCGGTAACTTTGGGCAAGCATCAGCTTGTCCCACACGTTGAAGCGCTTCACCTTGTTGCTGAAGTTAACTGAAGTGTTTCCATTTAAATGTATAGCCTACTGAATTTTTAAGAAAACATCCTGTGGAAATAACCATTACATCGGGGACTATTTTGAACTTGAGTGAAGTTTATTTTCCCTGCTGGGCTTGATGTTCTCGTCCTGCAGCCCGGTGCTCTGCTTCTGGTTAGGGAGGAATGTGGATCCGTGGTATGTTCACATATTCCCCCCCTTCTTTCCCCATCATTTTCCACCAGGATTTCTCCGGTGAAGTGTAGTTTGTTTTGCGTGATATTTACTTTGATATTTACGCTCATTTTAGGCTTTATGAGCGATTGAAATAGACGGGGAGGTATGGGAGAGCGAGGATGGACGTGCAGCAAAGGATCACAGGCGGGTGGTGCTGATCGCAAAGACACGGGTTCGATTCCCCCCCCCCCCCCCCCCCCCCCCCCAACAGCTGACATGCCTACCTGTATTTTTCTGACGGGAAACACAGTTGTGTGGATTTTATACTGCTGCTAGTTGCTCAGTAAACAAATAAATGGAACAAAACGTTTCTGAAAGATAGAATTTGGCCATCCAAGGGTTTCTCCATCCAGGAATTGTTCTCTGGAATTGTATATAGGTGTATTCCAATTAATCAGAATTGCTGTTCAAGCCGCTAGATTTTGCTATCTCAGTTCAGATGTCCAGTCTACGGTGGCCGAGACGTGTTGTAAGAACTGCATAGAAGGCTTCACAATCTCTAAAAACATCTCTAATCTCTAAAAATCTCTCTGAAAACACATGCACATTAATGGAAAAAACACTTTCCCTCACATGTGGAAGAGCAAAGGTATTGCCTGTATGACGCCGATAAGTCTGGCAAAAGCTTAGGTAGGCCTATTAGGTAACCTATGAAAGATAACTCATCTTCAATTTGATGGCTTATTAAAGTAATTTAATTAAATCACTTTAATTAGCCTTGACCTGTCCAAACTCTATACGGCAGAAGTATATTATAATAATGGCCCGCCTGCAAAGCATCCGTTGAACTGACGTCTTCTCTCTGGCGTTTGCCTTTGTGGTGTGGCTTTTGCAATTGTGTCAATTTTTTAATATTCAGTTCATTCGACACGTCTTCATCGTACCAGTCAGCAGCAAACTTTAAAAAAAATGTTGTTGGAGGTGGTGTGGAAGAGGTTTGATGTGTGATGAGTTTGTTTAAAGTTTATGGGCCTGAAAAAATACCCCACAAAAACGTTTGCTATCCAATGTCTGAGTAATGACCTTTAACATTGGCTTAGACATGAATGTGGTATGCGGTTGGAAAGAGGTGTTGGCTTACTTCACAGCTGTGTAGGTTCACAGCAAAGTGGGCTTGTTAAAACTTGTGATTTTTTTTTTTCAGCAATTTTTTTCAGATTTAAAGGGTATCAAGTCTAAGCTCCGAAAGCACAAAGGCCTGATTACTTATTCCACAATTAATCAAGCACAAAGAATCCTGAAGGCATGCTTGTTATGAGTCCTTGGCATTGGGGCAGAAGCATTTTTTGCATTGCCTTGCCCTGTCCAAACTCTATACGGCAGAAGTATATTATAATAATGGCCCGCCTGCAAAGCATCCGTTGAACTGACGTGTAATTTGATTCAAAAGTGTGCATAACGGGTTGCCCTTTTGTGTAAGCTATATCTAGAATCCATCAAAGTGCGTGTGGAACGAAGACATAATCTGTCTGAACTTATGATGCCGAGTTAAGGTCCAGCATCATAACATTAAGCCCACAACAACAATTGTTAGCATCACTTAACTTAAGTCATTACTTGTCTGTTGGATTATTCTATTGTATGATTGTGTCATTGAACAACAATCTGGTTCATGAGGCTTCCTGTCCAAAACATTGTGGAATGTACCTGATGTTGAGATGCAGTTTTTGGGACTGGTAACGGAACACCACCCTTAGTGGTTCAGTTGATTGGAAGTTCCATTTGTTTGTAAGTTTGGTATGACAGGATGAGGTTATAAATAGTCGTGCTCCCTTAATCAAAATAGAATTGGCTCTCTTGGTATCCACATAACTACAAAGCGTGAGAGGCTCCATCAGGCCATCTACGAAACCCAGTTCCGTTTATTGGACCACATCAGGAAGAACCACATCACTTGAACTTTTCTACCATTAGAAGTGTTGAGGATTTGTTTAACTGATGCTGCCAACCTAGGCTTCATTATTGTTATTTTTTACTGGAATCGATGCAGTGATTTTGTGCTTCTTGGTTAAATGCCAGGAGGAGGAGAGGCTTAAAAAGGTGAGTAAAGTTGAGAAGAGCTGGAGAATGTTGTGGTTTGGCTGGGAGTTCCTTGCTCTCCTTGGCTGAGGAATCACATCATTTAGTTATGGTTTATAAACCACGGCCCGTCGGACCTGGGCTCATGTCTATTATGGAGGGCAATTGGAGTTGTGGAGAGCATTTGTTTGGTAGCCATAAAGACGGTAGTGTTTTGTGGTTTTACAGAAGACTTGCAATGGGAACTCGGTAAATGCTTCGATGAGCAGTTGCGGTTCATTTGTGTGGTGGCCTTGTTTGTTTTGCATAAGAACCTCATCACTCCTAATTTGTATGCATTGTTTTTTACTTGTATGGGTTATAATCAGTTATTCATGTGAGTAACTGAGTGTGAAGGCCTGTCCCAACAGCTCGCTAGGTCCAACAGCTTTTCTTCAGAGTCGTAAGCTCTCTATATGAATAAAGGCCTGTTGTGTATTAAACAAGGCGTCATGACACCTGCCCTAAACCCAAAGCAAGTTTCCATTTGCGACTAGCTGCGACATGCTAGCCTCCTCATTGATTCCGGCGTTGGCAGTTTGAGGTCAGCATGGCAACGAGATGAAGGAATGTTGGATTAGAGCCTTCACTAGTGGACTGCTGCCTCCGGCTAAGACTCTCGCTGCTTGGAGAACTCGGAGCAAGTGTTGACTTTCTTCCCCCTCCTTTTCTAAAGATCCCCCACTCCCCCTTGTGATGACAAATAGTGTTTAACACAAACAATGGCGCCCCTTCTGGTAATCACATGCTGTTGGACACATTGATGCTGATGGATTCCTATATTGTAGACTATGGGCCTCTACGAATTCTCTTTTTTGCATAGGAAATTTCATTTCCTAACTAGATCACCTGGAAGTACTTGAAGGAAAGGTGGTTAAAATTCAAAAGATGCTTGGGAAAGGAGCCTCGATGTATCCTTTTAACCATCTTTTAGGTTACTCCTGAGCAACCTTTACAAAAGGAAAGGAGATAGTGCTATCCCATAATCCTTTATGGTGGCAATATTTAAAGCAACACGCCACCGACTAAGTTTACCGACTAAAGCAGGAGAAGAAAATAAAATTGATAATAATGGATGCCAATTCCAGAGACAGTATTTGAAATGTTTTCATTTATTTCTGGTTATTAAGCACACAATATACTCGATAAGAAAATAAACTGACTTCTCTCCCTGACTTCTCGGTCGGTCTCTCTCCCTGACTTCTCGGTCGGTCTCTCTCCCTGACTTCTCGGTCGGTCTCTCTCTCCCTGACTTCTCGGTCGGTCTCTCTCTCCCTGACTTCTCGGTCGGTCTCTCTCTCCCTGACTTCTCGGTCGGTCTCTCTCTCCCTGACTTCTCGGTCGGTCTCTCTCTCCCTGACTTCTCGGTCGGTCTCTCTCTCCCTGACTTCTCGGTCGGGGTCTCTCTCCCTGACTTCTCGGTCGGGGTCTCTCTCCCTGACTTCTCGGTCGGTCTCCCTCTCCCTGACTTCTCGGTCGGGGTCTCTCTCCCTCAGTTCTCGGTCGGTCTCCCTCTCCCTCAGTTCTCGGTCGGTCGCCCTCTCCCTCACTTCTCGGTCGGTCTCTCTCTCTCCCTCATTTCTCGGTCGGTCTCTCTCACCCCAATTTCTCGGTCGGTCTGCCTCTCCTCTCTTCCTGGCCTGTCTCTCCCTCACTTCTTGGTCTGTCTGTGTCTTTCTTTTTATTGGTCCGTCAGTGCACCTTTCCTCTCCCTGCTTACTCCCTGTGTCTACCGATTGGCTTTCTCAGCGTCCCCAGCTAGCCCTCGGGCCGAGGTTCAGGCACCATGAGCTGGAGCTTCCTCACACGGCTGCTGGACGAGATCTCCCAGCACTCTACCTTTGTGGGCAAGGTGTGGCTGTCGGTGCTCATCATCTTCCGCATCGTGCTGACGGCGGTGGGTGGAGAGACCATCTACCACGATGAGCAGAGCAACTTTGTGTGCAACACGCAGCAGCCCGGCTGTGAGAATGTTTGCTACGACGCCTTCGCGCCGCTCTCGCATGTCCGCTTCTGGGTCTTCCAGGTGAGTCCCGGGGAGTCGTGTCCGCTCTGCGTAACGGTTCCCCCCCCCCCCCCCCAACACTACACTACCGTTCAAAAGTTTGGGGTCACTTAGAAATGTCCTTGTTTTCGAAAGAAAAGCAATTTTTTTGTCCATTAAAATAACATCAAATTGATCAGAAATACAGTGTAGACATTGTTAATGTTGTAAATGGCTATTGTAGCTGGAAACGGCTGATTTTTAATGGAATATCTACATAGGCGTACAGAGGCCCATTATCAGCAACCATCAGTCCTGTGTTCTAATGGTACGTTGTTTAGCTAATCGTGTTAAAAGGCCAATGGATTAGTAAACCCTTGTTCAATTATGTAAATTATGAAATTGTCTGGTTTAGCGACAACTTTTGAATGGTAGTATACGTTTATGTGACTCCTCCCTCTCTTCTTCCCACCAGGTGCTGATGATCACCACGCCCACCATCATGTACCTGGGCTTCGCCACGCACAAGGTAGCCCGCATGGGCGACCCTCAGTACCAGCCCACCCGCCGCACCCGCAAGTGCATGCCCATTGTGACCCGCGGGGCCGCACGCAACTATGAGGAGGCGATGGAGGACGGGGAGGAGGACCCCATGATGGAGGAGGAGATCGAGCCCGAGAAGGCGAAGTCGGACAATGGTACGCAGAAGGGAGGCAGTGCGGTTGGTGCTCTAGCTTGCTAAGCTAAAAACATTTATTTTCAATGGTAGACCAGATTATAATGTGAACACGCTGTTTGGACGCCGGTATTGGAAGAGCATAAAGTACGCCGCCGGCGAACGGCACGGGTCAAAATAGTCGTCCCTATTATTTTCTATGTACAACCCCCACACCAGTGGCGCCCCGCCCCATGACCCTTAACGTCACTGTCCTTTTGCTCAGTGTCGCCGTCCCTGAAAATGCGCATTTTGAAAACTGAAAACTGAAAGTTGAGTAGTTCGCAGGCCTGGGTCTTCCTGTTGATATGAAAATATGACTTTCTGTGTAATGAAATCAACATGTAAAGGCTTTAGTGGTGGTTATTTTTTGCCTGCAGCGTGCCCTAGTTAACCAGTATGTCTCCGTTTTTTTCTCCTCTCGGCTCCTCATCCTGGCCCCTCCTCCTGCAGGCCCGGAGAAGAAGCATGACGGCCGGCGTCAGATCCAGGCGGACGGCCTGATGAAGGTCTACGCCTGCCAGCTGCTGACCCGTGCCGCCTTCGAGATGGCCTTCCTCTACGGCCAGTTCCTCCTGTACGGCTTTCGTGTTGCGCCGGACTACGTGTGCACGCGGCTGCCCTGCCCTCACACGGTTGACTGCTTTGTGTCACGGCCCACCGAGAAGACCATCTTCCTGCTGATTATGTACGTGGTGTCCTTTCTCTGCCTGCTCCTCACGCTCCTGGAGATGGTGCACCTCGGCGTTGGCGGCCTCCGCGACACCTTCCGCCGCAGGGCCACCCTGGCATCCCAAACCAGGCCACCCCGAGGAGGAGGCGGAGGAGGAGGAGGGCGGCGGCGGCGGCCGAGCGTGGCGCTGCCCGCCTCGGCACCCCCGGGCTACCATGCCACGGTGAAGCATGACCGGCCCAAGAAGGAGGCCGGGACTGGGCTCCTGCCGCTGGCGGACTCTGGGCGGGAGAGTCCCGGGGTGGAGGGTGGCGGTGGTGGCCAGGAGCTGGAGCGGCTGCGGCGCCACATAAGGCAGGCCCAGCTGCAGCTGGACGTGGTGGGCCAGGGGGGCAGCGGGGGACCGGACCCCACAGCGGCCGAGCAGAACCGGCACAACCTCGCCGAGGAGAGGCGTGCCGAGGGCGGAGAGAAAGGTAGCGCTTGGGGATATTTACATCTTGAGTTGTTGATCATTGCTGCAGTGTGTTCCAATTACCTCAAAGAAGCTGCGGTGGCCGGTAAGGGGGTTATACCTTTTTCATTCCCCATTTAAATGGTTGCAAACTATGAACACAGGTTATTACAATAATGATGTTGCTGGTTCAAATTAATCGCATGGCCTTCAGGTAGAATACCTGCCGTCCTAATGGATGATCTGTTTTTTTTCTAGGAGTCCATGCCTGAGCCAGCTTCCCACGGACCCCGAACAGAAGGACGTATCCATAGAGGGGAGAAATGTCGAACAAGCCGGGAAAACCAAAGTGTGAGTGAGGGAGAGGTGTTTATGTGTGTGAGAGGGAGAGAGAAATGTGTGTTTCAGTATTAAATGCCCAAACTACCAATACAATCCAAAGAAACCATCGTTGTCTCAGGAGTGTTGTGATGAGAGCACGGTCTCTGCTTGCATGTTGAACGCAGGGTCGTCTTCTGTACCGCTGGCACCGCTATGGGGGTCCCCTGCCTTGTTCGTTAAGTTTTGTTTTTTGAATGAGTTCAATTTTCTGCTCTTTTGTTCTCCTCCCTTTCAAATGTGTGGGTGGGTGGGGATTTTGTGTGGGTGACAGTTATATTCTGTCGAGTTATATTCTGTCACCACTTTACATTTCAACCCAATATGTGTGTGGATTCGTAAGCCACTGCTTGTATTATGCAGAAACTCAAATTTAAGATGTTTACCTGGGAAAAGCTTGAAACTATTTCTACAATGACTGGACGGTGTTTTGTTCGAGTTGACAAGACCATACTATTGCAAATGTTGGCCTTTGACTGTTGAGCTTTAAGTCTTTTCGTTTTGCTTTTGGTAATAACCTACTTTTCTGAGAAGAAATTGTGGCACTTTAACATTTTCTGGTTTGATGCTGGTTTTCGCAGGTTTAAGTCAAGGGTGTGTGTTTGTGTGTTATACAAATGGTTCCTGTTGGTTTAACCCGTTTGTCTTACAGTCTTTACCCCCATAATAGCCTATGTGCCGATTCCATCCGACTTCATGTTGATGGGCATTTTAAAACCCCAACATTGTAGCTTATCTGGTTGTCCACCTGATGGAGTCTTGCTGTCGAGGCCTGCTGGGAATAAGACTTTTAGTAGTCTGGAATGTGATGAACTTGAGCTGGTTTGTGTATTGTAAAGTTGTCAACAGTTTATTTTTCTTTCTTTTTTTTACTTAAGAATACTTTACACATGGTACAACATTCCCTTTTAATATTGTTTGGCTTTGTAATTTTTTTTTTTGTAATTTTCTAACGGCCAGTTAATAAATGCATTTGAATTTGTGTTTGAAAGTGTCTGTTGTCCCAAACACATTCATTATTTGCAACACTTTGAGCAATCAAAGTTGAGGTTTCCTTAATGTCTGACTTGACATACCTTCTCATGGGTGACATTTACTAATATCTATTGTTGGTGTTGCTTTTAAGAGGGAAAGGTTAACAGATCGACCAAATGACAGACCAATACCTTTTGGCAAGATATACATAGGTCGATGGGCATGAAGGCCATGAAGTGCAGTTGTCAGACATGTATTTGATTAAAATGGACAGCTTTGACAAAGTAAAAAGGCTGTGAACTGGTATGTGCTCCGAAGGTCAGCCTTCCCTGCCCCCAAAGGTTGCTCAGACAAAATGTTCAGTTTCAGTGTTTTATTTATGCATACATGAACATACAAGCATATTGTAGCAAAGCATCATTGCAGAAATGTGGGAAGGATGAGCGAAGAACAGTTTTCATGTGTGTAATAAGTGAGCTATAAAATATCAGCTGGGAGGGGATGAAGCATTAGCCAAAACTGAATTCCCAATAGTCTACTCCTGCATTGCACGTAGGCCTATTTCATTTGATAGTTTTCTGCCTAGTCTGTTTAGAAACAGCTGCACTCTTCAGGTATGATGTTGGGCAGAGTCTCGTACATGAACGAGTACCCGCCGTCCGACGTAGTCGTGATCCTCAAGGACCTCATGGTCTCTGGGACTGGGGCGCAGCACTGCTGGATCCCCAGCAGGGCGGTGCCACGGTCGGGGGCCGAGCAGTTACCGTGGCAATAGCTGAAAGTCACTACCTTGGGGTGGACGATCCAGTTTCCCCAGCCCAGTTCGTCGAAGCTGATGTCCACCGCGTCCCGCCAACAGTCTCGACTCTCCGGCTGCTGCTGAGAGGGCCGCTGCAACAGGTCCACGGCAGACTGGGACCACGGGATATCGTGGCGTTGCCAACGACCGGAAACCCGCCGGCGAGCACGGAGATGAAGGAAAGGCGTTTTATCCGGATCTTCGATGAGGGGTAGGCGGTTGGTACAGCGCACCTGCAGCGTAAGCGGCCCCGAGTAAACCGTGGCCGGCCGGTGGTGATCGTCCAGGTCATACGTGGCCCAGCCCTCCGAGCTGGTCACTGCCAGAGCAATGGAGGCCAAGTGGTCCGGGTGTTGCCCTGAGTTCAGGATGTAAAGCGGGGTGGAGGAGTTGGACTCTGGCCCGGCATAGAACCAGAAGTGAGCCGAAGTGATCAAGAGCTCTTGGGGGTTGACGGACGGTTGGAAGTGATACGAGCGGAAGGTGGCCGTTTCAGCATCCCTCACCTCAGTTCTGCCGCACGGCGAGTCTGCCAAGTGAATCAAATGCAATGGAGAAGGGTGTTTTAGTGGTCTTTTAAATAAGATCTATTTAATTGACAACCAAAACGTCTTAATTAACAATTGATGTGTTAAAGCGCTGCCTTTTGTCCCAATGTTTTGAAATCAAATGTAGCCACGGGTAACCATGTCCTTAGCAAAATCAACATTTACTCTATCTATGGTATTTGTACATTTGCAACGAAGAACACATACAACAGAAAATGCTGTAGAAGTAGGAGTATTAGCTAGATTACGTTTTCCTTTGAGACTTAAGAGGCTTGAAAGCATCGTGATTCCAAGTTGAAATAAATAAATGTTAAATCACAGGCCTATGCGTGCTATCTATTGAGACCTTTTAACAACCCACTCAGGCGGATTTGTGGAAAAACCTTTACTGTTGTCTTACCGGAGCTGGGGAACACAATGACCTGGGAAACATCCAGGTCCTGCTTGTGGTCTTCCTCAGCCCCCGCAGCGCTGCTAGACCTCCGGGGCCGCCGCCTGGCTCCCTTCCAGCCCGGGGGTAACGCAGGTGCCACTGGCGGGGCCTCCAGCCCCATCCGCCCCAGCACCCAGTCCTTGAACAGAGCCAGGACCAGCTCCCTGGGCATGTCTGCGTCCGGACAGGCCCTAGCCACGCAGCCGGACCCCAGGACCATCATCAACCAGACCAGCCTACTCAACATGGCTGCAGCCCCACACTACCTCCCACCCCCACCCTTAAAATGACAGCTCCGGGGCAACGGACGGACGGAGAATGATGACCAAGACCCTATCCAGGGGTGGTTCCTTTCCTCTGTCGCTGGCTATCGAGGCTCGACCGGAGGTTTAAAGAAGCAAAGTACCTGACTAAGCCTTTAAACAAAGATGTTTGTCTAACTTTTGAATAGCAGCAAAGGGACTCAAGTTGAGCTCAGCCTCTTCTCAGTGCCAACAAAAGCTTTACCTTCATCAGAGAAAGCAACAGTATCTTCTGAGATGTGTGTGAAACTCACTCTCGGCTCTCTCTCTCTCTCTCGCTCTCTCCTCGGCTGGGATTGTTACTGCAAGAATGAGCCGTAATCAGTGTTTGGGGAAAATGTCAACAACCTCTGGGCAATAACATTACTGAATTATAATCTCCAGGAGGTGTCCCTGGCCTTCGGTTTGGTGTCTGCACATGACCTTGCTCGCACACAGGGAAGGCAAAAGTGTGCTATATTTTTTGAGCGTTCAACCCCAACCCTACAGGGACAGCCGTGGTGGTGGTGAATGTCGAAGCATTTGTTCTGTACCTGACACAGAACCTGAAGTATCAAAAGCAGGTGTATATACTCATGACCTTTCAACCCTCATGAGCTCATCGTAGTCGTAATAGAAAGATGGCGCTAAAGTTGGAAAAACCGATAGCTAACACAACAAACCTTCTAAAGTCAAACCTAAAGTCTAAAGTCAAAACCCCTGATTTCAGGGGTATGCTTAAATGAACTGGGAGTAAAATGTGAATATCTTCTGTGGAGTGGAATGTGAAGTATTGTACAGCTCAGAATGGGTGCACATACTTGTACTCATTTTTGTACCAGTCTAAAACAAAAAAAATGAAGTGAATAGTTTTAGATGCAGCCAAGTGAGAAAGCATCAGATAGAGACATGATTCTCACACTGATGTATTTAGTGTCTAATCGTTGTTTTTCACTCTGTGGCTCGTTTATGCAGCTGGCCCTGTGTTCCAAAGGACCACTCACTATGTGTGTGTGTCTGCCTGTCTATAATTATACCTCACGGTTTTCAATGGGATCAAACATTTTCTGCTAACAACCCAACAATATATGGCTCTCATGGCTTTGAATCTCAATGTTAGGAACAGCTGCCATTGATCAAATTGTATTGTATATTTCCATCAATACATAAAGACTTCCAGAAGCAAAAGTTAGACTCATAACTTTAAGGCGGCTTATTAAACGACTAAGTGAAAGTTATTTTTTCACAGGTAACGTTGAGCGATGGAATTCCCAATAACACGACATGCAGCAAGGTGTGTTGTCTTTAAATGCGCAAGCCAATACTGCCACCCAGTGGATGGTAAGTTAAGCGTTTTTTAATCTTTATAAAGCAGTAGGCTACAAATACACACGAATACTGCTACTATATACTAACTGACTTATTAACTACTGTTCCCATCATGGGGGGAGTTTTGGATTTACCCTTT
Source organism: Melanogrammus aeglefinus (assembly GCA_900291075.1). Lineage (NCBI taxonomy): Eukaryota > Metazoa > Chordata > Actinopteri > Gadiformes > Gadidae > Melanogrammus > Melanogrammus aeglefinus. The sequence continues at coordinate 2,530 of OLKM01002681.1, read as the reverse complement.
GACAGCTGAACAAATAAATCAAACTTATTGTTATACGCTCCTGCTGTGTGTCCCCTTTGCTTTGTCTCCCTCTACCTGTCCCCCCTTCTATCTGTCTCTCTCTGTACCTGTCTCTCTCTCTAGCTCCGCCCAGGTAGCTGCAGCAGACATCAATCTCATAATCTGGAAGGGCCATTAGAGCCGAGTGGAGGAAAGCACATGGGGTTGACGCACGCTCGTGCGCACGTGCACACACACACACACACACACACACACACACACACACACACACACACACACACACACACACACACACACACACACACACACACACACACACACACACACACATCATTGATTGATGATGTCATCAATTGATTGATCATGTATAGTGCAAGCAATTTTGCTTGTGTGTCATCCAGGGTCAGCGGTCGGTGGGGAGGAGGACGATGATGCCGGCGAGGGAAATTGCCACAATATTAAAAGATACTGTGAAAAAAATAACCTTGAGTTGTCTTAATTTGATAAACACAGCGTAACATCCACAAATACTCTTGCACCCTATTGAAATCCCACTTGCCTCGGTGGGGGCTCGGCCTCCGGGTCAAGCTCGCGGAGGTCGGAGGGAAGAGGGATGCCGTTCCTCTGGGACAAATTCTGCAGCACGCCGCAGGCTTTTATAATGCGGCACGCTTTGGCAGGCTGGTATAAAAGCCTCCCGCCCAACGCATCCAGAGCACGCCACCGGCACTTCAGGAGGCACTGGCACTCTCCACCACTGAAAGAGCACGGGCATGGACGTCATTGTTCCTATGTTCCTCTTCTGCGCTGTGCGCGTTCAAAACCGGGATGAGGCGCCAGTGTCTCAGGGGGTTTCCACTGTCACCTGAAAGGCAGAAAATCATCACGTTATGTCAACAACCGCAATGTTCCATTTTTCCTCTCTTTAAAACTCACCTAGAAGCCAGCCATCCCGCCCCACGCCTGCCTGTAGTCTGTTCCCTACACTACTGTGTGTCAGAATAAAGGAATCATGTGTTGCACCAGGCCAACGTGCCACTATGTTTGTTAAGATCATATGGGCATCACATATAACTTGAACATTAATAGTGTGCATGTGCTTTTAGTTGACGCAAACAAACAAATTTTCAGATGGAGCCCGTATAGCAATATGAGTGCAGTCAATTGCGCCCATTACGTTTGGGAAACCGGACATTGCTGCAAATTGCCTATTAATCTCCGCCTGTTCTTCCACTGTGTAGGGAAGCCTTATGTATCGACTGTCGATACGTATGATGCCATTCAAAACGCTAGGCATTATGACACTTGGGGATGGCTGTGATATGCCGGATCTACAGGGTGGAAAACAAAACAAAAAATTGCTTAAAGTATGCTTAAATGTGGAAACAGGTTCTAAGATGTAGCTATATGAAACACTTACCTGTCTGCCAATTCCCGTTGGAAACAGCCGGTGGCCAGGAATCCCAAAGTGGTGAGGACCTGCGTCTGCACCGGGATAGCATGGTTCCTATGTGTTGCCCTCTCCAATGCTGGACCCAGTTCAGCACATAGATCCAAGAGCATAGCTCATCTAGGAAATCTAAAATGGCTCATTAGGCAGTCATCAACATGAGCCAATAAATCATTAAGGTCCCTGAAGACCCTCTCCCTCCGAATCCTGCCATTTGCATGGTTCTCCAGCAATGCCAGCAGTGGCATGGTGCAGCATTACACACGGGGCTCACCACTGTATTTATAGGGTTACAGTAATAAGACTGAACGAGAACGCCTTGGATAATCAGTTTGTAATCACCCACATAAAATGTCCATGAACGTAACCCCTTTTTAATGCCTGATTTGTCATGAAAAGAATCAAGAGGAATGTACAATAATATAACGATTGTGGCTAGGGTTCCATTCCCGGCCAATGCAGGGCATCATTTTGATCATTTCTGAAAATGCAGTTTAAACACAGTATACGTATGTGTGAGTGGCCACGCCTCCTGGAACATGTAACAGCAGCGGGCGATCCTAAATTTTCAGGCCTCGTCTTTCTCCCAGACACCTCATGCATCTTAAATAACACCAGGTCGAATGTGTTTGGCACGGTGAGTAAAATTCCTTTACTCCCCTCCGGGGAATTGAACTCCGGTCTCCAGCGTGACAGGCGGGGATACTGACCACTATAATTTTTGAGGAGCTCTGTAGATTCCTTGACACGTACAAGAACTTTGACGTCTACAGGTGTAAACGTGAGTCAGACAAATTCAATTATGGTAGCACAAATTCTTAAGCTACCAAGCGTTGGTGTTTCACTGGTAGAATTCTCACCTATCATGCTTGAGACCCTGGTCTGCAGCGTTGGAACAGTATCTGAGCTGCATTGGAGTGCAACTGCTGCTGAATATCTGGCTGATTGAAGGCAAATATATAAAGCTGCATCATTTGTGTGACCAAAACGAATTGGCTCTTTTCATTCAGACTGAGTAATACCAAGAATCTTTACATTCCTGGTTTCACGCTTGACCGAGGGATACTAACCACTGTACTA
>OLKM01002680.1:0-58297 GCA_900291075.1 Melanogrammus aeglefinus | reverse complement strand
GATGGTTTTTCTATAGAGCATGTCAGACACTTGGTTCTCCATCAATACACCCTATCTGGTTGTTTGTTATTATATGGATAGATAATCTTATTATAAAAATAGATCCATTGTTCTATTAGGTTCTCTCTCTCAGTCCCATTTTTTATTTACGTTGTGTCTCTGTTCCTAATCCTATTCACACAACATCTCTTCTCCTGTTCTGGGACCTTGCATCTCTTCTCGCCCACTTCTCAACTGGTCTCTCCTGTCTGGACCTTGTTCTCTCTCTTCGCTCTCAATGGTTTTAACAATCTCTTCGCTTCTCTCTTACCCCAATATAAATTTAATGCATAATTGCAAAATAAATACATTCAAATTTGTTCTATTATATCAATTTACAGTGGCCAACTGTATAATGTACAGATGTAAGAGCATGTTCACATTGATATGTAAATTAATCCCATGAATTTGTGTTATAGAAGTGGTTTCCCTTTCTCTGTAGCTTAGTGGAAATCACATGTCTGTCATCAAGTAACATCTTTCCACATTTCTCCCAAATAGAAATGTCACACAAATCACTTTCCTCAGGCGCCAGGCGGCCAGCAGTGTGTCACTGGGGATCAGCTTGGGGGAAATCATCTGGCTCACTAACCGCGATCTTGGACACAGAAGTCTTCTGTGATAAACTAACACAGATCTATTGGCGTCAGGAACTGTATTTTAACAGCTAGCTATTTCACCATTGGCTCACAAATGGGTTCACCTGAGGTCAACAACACGAAGCGTTTGCGTGTGTGTGTGTGTGTGTTGTGTGTGTGTGTGTGTTGTGTGTGGTGTTGTGTGTGTGTGTGTGTGTGTGTGTGTGTGTGTGGTGTGTGTGTTGGGGGTGGGGGGGGGACCCTACATCCACAGGGCAAACATGTGACCCAGAGTAAAGCCAAGCCTTGTGCAACAAACGCACACAGGCCCTCGCCGATAGTTGTTCCTCAAGTAGTAGTAAGTAGTAGTTCCTCAAGGCTCTGGTGATCCCCTCCGAGGAACCAAAGGTCATTTCAAATTTACCATCAATGCTTTTAGACAGGAGTCGATGGAGCTTGGAAGACACAATAGAGAAAGCAAGAGATATGTGTGTGGGTGGTACTGGGTAACTGGAAACATGATGTTGGAGAATTGTGTAGGCCTACTAGTAACACTCAGATTTAGACGAGAAATCATAACTGCAGGGACATAGAATCCCATGTCGTGGTGTTAATACAATCCGAGGCCGATTATGGATCCTCTTACACCGCAGATGGACTGATATTACCCTCGTTGACTCTGTAGGCCTAATTGCCTGGGTGCCCCCGTAGAGATATGTAGTCAGTCACTGTCCGTCACGCTGCGGAAGAAGCTCGAGTCGTAGGCGGCTCGCGTCGCCATTACGTTTCGCCGACATCGACAGCTTGATTCCTAAAGGGTCGATTGGACATTGACATATATTGAAAATTATGAACCGCAACAGCCTTTGGAAATTAGGCCGATTTGAACCTACACTGAATTTATAACAAGTATAACTATACAACACTCCAATCCACCACGGGTGAGCGTTCTGATTTTCACTCTCCGCGCCCTATCCGTCCTGCTGCCTCGCGGCGGCCTCCAGCGGTAATATCAAGAATTACACGCGTAAATATAAATTCAAGAAAAGTTTTAAATGCCATCCCATTCATTGCCAGACACATTATTTCCTTAAAATATCCCTCTTTGTTGTTGGATCCATGAAGGATCATACGTGGTCAACAACATGTGTAATTAACCAGTGGCAGATGGCTTCTCAAATATCGCAACAAATCAGTAAATCTAGACCAGTGTAACCAGAAAGAGAAAGAGGACAGAAAGAGGACACCGAAGCCAGGAGATTTCCTTTAATGAAAGAAGCAACATAACATAATATAGAGATAGTTTTCCCCTTTTATGAAAATAAATAAATCATTTGACGTCTCACTCAAACCATTTCCTTTCTTCCTCTGGGTGGTTCCTGTATGAAGCAGAACCTTCCTTCGGTTGCAGAATTAAACTCAACTTATTTTTGGCACAAGATAAAAGCAAGACAGAAAGATGAGTGATGAGTAAAAAGAGAAGAGAGAAAGAAGTAGCAAAAATAACCAAGCCATAGATTTGGTTGTGTTTATCAAGACAACAATGTCGTCGTCAGCTCATTTTCTTGCTTCCCGTCGAAATCTCGCTAGGCAAAAAAAACCCCAACAACAACCTGTTGCTGGGGTTATCAATGTTTTAAAAAAAAACACACACACCCACTTCCAAAGAATTTAAATGCTTTTTTTTTTTTTTTAACTCTGAAGGTTGTCGTGTGTTTTATTTCCAGACACCGCGTTGGAGGGAGAGGAGTGGTTCTGTTGTGAGTGATGACAATGATGAGTGACTGAGGAGTAAACAGATCAGGGATCAGGGAGCACAGCCGGTCCCCTGTGTGCGGACGGCAGGCTGAGAACCAAAATGACCCCGAAAACAAGCCGGCAGCACAAGATCTGAGCAGGGACGACAGGGGAGAGTAAAGCTGCTTATGACACGCATGGAGGGAATGAGGGGCGTGTAGAGGAGGAGGAGGAGGAGTTGGGGAAAGGTTTGGTGATCTAGACTAGGGGTGGGGTCACTGCTGATCTTTGAAAGCATCCAGGCCGAAGGCGGTGTCCAGGAAGCGACGCAGCTCCGTCAGGTGAGTGTTTTTGTTCCCGGTGGCCGGGGCGGCGGCCGGGTCTCTGCCAGCATACCTGGAGAGAGAGTGAGAGAGAGTCAGAGAGAGTGAGAGAGATAGTGTCAGAGAGTCGGAGAGAGTGAGAGAGATAATGTCAGAGAGTCAGAGAGAGTGAGAGTCAGAGTGAGAGTCAGAGAGTGAGAGAGTGTGAGTCAGGTAGTGAGAGTCAGGTAGTGAGAGTCAGAGAGTGAGAGTCAGAGAGTGAGAGCCAGAGAGTGAGAGTGTGAGTCAGAGAGAGAGTGAGAGTCAGAGAGTGAGAGTCAGAGAGAGTGTCAGAGAGAGTGAGAGTGAGAGAGTGAGTCAGAGTCAGAGAGAGTGAGAGCCAGAGAGAGAGAGAAAGAGAGAGTGTGAGTCAGAGAGTGAGAGTCAGAGAGAGTAAGAGACAGAGAGCGATAGAGAGAGTGAGAGTCAGAGAGACAGAGTGAGAGAGTGCGGGTCCGAGAGAGTGAGTCAGTGAAAGAGTGATTCAGAGTGAGAGAGTGAGTCAGAGAAAGAGAGAGTGAGTCAGAGAGAGTGAGGGTCAGAGAGAAAGAGTGAGTCAGAGTCACAGAGAGAAAAAGAGTGTGAGTCAGAGAGACAGAGAGTGAGAGTGAGAGAGTGAAAGAGAGTGAGTGAATGTGCGAGTGCAAGAAAGTTACAGAGACAAAGAGGTGTCAGGAAACCGAAACCATGGCCATTGAGAAACATGGACAGAGATAGACGGAGGGGTCAGTTACATAAGGCCCTGCCTGATGGCTGCAGTTCTATAGTCATCCATTTCATACCACGATAAGAAAATTAAGAAGGAAGATTTAAGAATTCAGGATGAAATAATAGATACATTTCATTGTGATATTCAACTTTGAATTTATAAGCTCAAATTGAAAGCAATGTGTTTTTCCATCAGACTTGATGTGTTTGTAAGATTCCATCGAGGGCATTACCAGACAGGCTTGGCGCGCTCGATGGTGGTCCTGATGCGGGGCTTGACGTAGTCATAGTAACCCTGGTTCTTGTGCTCCTCCTGGCACCGCAGACCAGGTCGGCGTTGGCGTACTTCTCAAACTCGGACCGGACCAAGTCGAAGGGGAACGGAGACAGCTGGAGACAGGGGAGTGGATTAGGGGTGTGTGAAAGTGTGTGTGAGCGATTGAGTGAGTGTGCAAGTGTTTGTAAATGAGTGAGTTAGTGCGAGTGAGTGAGTGTGTGTGAGTGAACGTGTGAGTTTGCGTGTGCGCGAGTGAACGTGTGTGAGTTTGCGTGTGCAAGTGTGTGTGAGTGAGTGAGTGGATGAGTGAGTGAGTGAGCGAGCGAGCGAGTGCGTGTGTTGCAAGTGTGTGTGAGTATGTGAGTGTGCGAGTGCGCATGTGCGTACCTGCTCGATGCGGGCGATGGCCACGGTGTCCTCCATGCCACGGGCCTTGCGCTCCTTGACCAGCTCGTAGTAGACCTTCCCCGTGCAGAAGATGACCCTCTTCACCCCCTGGGGGTTCTCGGCCGCGGCGCCCTCCTCAACGATCAGCCTCTTGAACTCGGTACCTGAGGGAGAGCGAGGATCACACCAATGATTTAATGACCCATCAACGCAACCATCGTCTACGGTCACGTAAGAGATCAACGCTGTTTTGTGGCTGTGGTTACCAGGCAACATGTCGTCAAAGCTGGAGCGGGCGTCGGGGTGACGGAGGAGGGACTTGGCGTGAATACAATCAGCTGGAGATGGAGGGGCAGAGGTAGAAACATGAAGAGGAGAATGGGGGGATCAGTTATTGCTCCCTCCCAACAGATAGGAAGCTGCTCTTTGTGGTGATTGACTGGATATAATCAAGGTATCGTACTAGACGACCCCTTGTTTCAGGTTGTGTCGATTTCATAAAATCTTTTTTTTATTTCATTCATAATTATACGCCACCTTAATTATGAGGCCGTCCCATAGGGGTGGTATCTTTTACTATCTAACGATTCGATTACGAGTTTTGGGGCTACGATTCGATTCAAAATCGATTTTCGATTTAAAAACGATTTGATTCATAACGATTTGATTCATAATGATTTGATTCATAATGATTTGATTCATAATGATTTCTGCTTCAATCTATAGGTGTGCAAAGGATCCTCATGATCTGCTCCAGTCTGCTTTGCAAGACAGAATGAAAAATGGGAGACATTTATAGTGTGTCTTTTCACATGTATTAGTTTTAAACATTTATCCATGCTTAGATGGAATTGTTGCAACTGTTTCATAAAAGCAAATCACATATTGCTTAAGTAACAAAAATAAAGTCTCTATAAAAAAATAGTGCCAGTTAAACATGCTGCCTTTTAAATTCTAAGGACAGTTGCCTTTTCCACTGTGTATGGACCACAACTGCTACTCTAGAAGAAGCTATAAAATAAGTGGAGCAAAAAATAAAGTGCTTCTGTATAATAAAAATGGTACAGTTGAACAAAGATAACATTTTTATTTTCACAGAATGTTGTGCAGTACCAAAAATATCATGTGGAACACAACTGTTGCCCAAAACATTAATATGTCTCAGTAGCTTTAAAAAAACAAGTTATAAAAAAAAAGAAGAAAAATGGAAAGAAAATTATGAAATTAAATCGATTTTGGGCCATTTTATATCGATTCTGAATCGTAGTAAATGAGAATCGCGATTCTTATATGAATCGATTTTTTGGCACAACCCTACCGTCCCATCTGGTCAGCTGTGTGTGTGTTTATGTGAGGGTGCGTGCGTGTTGCCTCACAGGTTTTCTGAAGGGAGCATGGATCTGTCTGCGGAGGACGTGGAAGAAGTTTGCAGGATTGGAACAGTTGACCACGATCCAGTTGCAGTCAAACAGCTGCCTCACTGCAAAGTCCTCTTTCATGGTCTGAAGGAGGACACACATAGACACACAGACATGTTACCACCAGTCTCCTGGTAACCCATGGTAACCTCAAGAGGGCAGGCGTCGGGAGGTCCTGCAGGACAGTGAAAACTATTCTTATCGCCTTTAGTCTGTGTGTGATTATTTGTGTGTGTGCAGGTGTGTGTGTGTGTGTGTGTGTACGTGTGCATGCGCGCATAGGTTTGTGGAGGTGTCTGCAGGTGTGTGTGCGTGTGTGCGCGCGTTTTACAGGCATGACATCAGGGTCATCGTTGCACATCTGCAGGAACCTCTCTGGACGGGCTGAAGAATGTTCCGGGCCCTAGAGGGAGAGTGAACGAGAGGAGAAAGAGAAAGAGAGCGAGAGCGTCAAGCAAAGAGACATTGATATCTCAACGTGCGGCTAATATAGCGTTTCTATAATCAAAGTACAGTTCCAGTTAGGAGGCGGGCGGCTTTCTGTGGTTCGGTCCAACTGAAATTATCTGTTTGGTCCCGAGATTAAAAAAATGAAAGAACCCCCATTCCCACATAGATAAGAGTGTATTACACACAGACAAGCAATTGTGAGTGAAATGCTTGACATTTCATGCCCAGCCTTTCATTCCATATCATGAGTCAGTGTCAGTGCGTGTGCGTGTGTGTGTGCGTGTGTGGCGGTGAGCGTACCATTCCCTCCATGCCGTGGGGCAGCAGCAGGACGATGCCGTTCTGCCTGACCCACTTGGCCTGGCCGGGGCAGATGAACTGGTCAATGATGCACTGGGCTGTGTTGTGGAAGTCCCCGAACTGGGCCTCCCACAGAACCAGGGCGTTGGGGCTGGCCATGGCGAAGCCCAGCTCAAAACCTGCACGCAAACACACACACACACACACACACACACATATTAACATGACAACAGAGACGTGTGTGTAGTGTACGTCTACTTGGCAGAGCTGCACCTCAGCTCCTTATCTCTGCTCTCCGTTCTGAACCCATGATACACAGAAATCATTTGAGCTTCAGGCAACATGTTGATCGCTTTGATTCTGTTGACTAACGGATATTTAAGAAAAAGAATCAAAATTGTAGACGGGGGGGCGCGGCCTCAGCTGTGGCTCTATAAGAGTCTCTGGCTCAGTAAGGAGTCTCTGGCCTAGTGTGTGTTTGAGCCTTTTGTTTCAGTTCACTATTTATTTTAGAGGAGCTGGTGGTCTTTGTTTTGTAGTTGAGGAGCTACTACTGTGTGGTGGGCCCAGTAGTTTCTTCTCCTTAGATCTCCTCACTTTCTGTTGGGAAAGCTGTATGCCTTTAATGACGGCATCCGCTTGTCCCTTTTGCAACATACGTCTCATTGTTTTGAGCCGGTCACCGTCCGTCAGTGAAACTCACCGAGGACTCCATACTCTGACAGACAGCTGTTGCACACGGTGTAAGGCGCCTGGTCTGGAGACATGTGGTTCATGGGGATACAGATCCTCTTGTCCACGTTCTGGTCATGGAGGACATGGTGCCGATGACTATAGACAGAGAGAGGGAGAGACAGAGACAGAGAGAGAGAGCGAGAGATTCAGAAACAAGAGACGAGGTCCGAAGGACGACAAAGAACGGCAACGCTCCGTAGAAAGCCTCACATTGGTCAACCAATGGGGAACATTGCAGACGCTATGTCCATACTTTTTACAGTCCCAGGGGAACACCCTCGTCTTCTCTAGTGCACCACAATCATTCCTCTCTCTCTGGGGTGTACCTGAAGGTGCCTCGTTCCACATCCTGTCCAGAGAGCCTGACGTGGGTTCCCTCTCTGAGCAGGGAGCCAAAGGCCATGTACTCTCCCAGAGCCCAGTCCACGGTGCGGTTCTGCACCATCGTACCACGACCCTTCAGGATGCGACTCAGACCTGAATCAAGCAATTATACAACTCACTTTTCCATTGACGGTTATGCTATTATCTCATTAAATATTAAAAGATACGGTCATGTATGGGACCATACGGTGTGTTTATGCAGTGCGTACCCCCGTGGATGGTGAAGTCGTCCACAGGCACGGAGGAGGCCACCTGACCGATGTGGTTCAGGTCCTCTTCACTCAGGCCCGTTGAGGGACAGGTCATAGATTTAGGCTGGCCGTCCAACGTGAAGAAACCTACACACGCACACAGGAGACATGTATAGTAGGAGAAATGAGCAGGCCATCCCATGAAGAGAAACCGCCGTGAGTGGATGGGTGGGGTGTGTGTGTATGTGTGAGTGGGTGGGTGTATGTGTGTGTGTTAATGTACCGGGCCAGGGAGAGTCCAGCCAGTGCTTGATGTGGAGAATCTTCTCGTCTTTGGAGCGTGTATACGCCTCCTCACAGATCTTGTCATACTTTGCTATCTCCTCCTGTAGACAGAGATCAAGAAATAAAGAACGATTGTATGTATTTTCATATTGATTATAATTCGCAATATAAACATCTGTTGCGATTGTTTAGCACTAGTCCAGAACGTTTGTTGAACCATTGTTGTTTAGAAAGTTTGATATTGAGGATCCACTGTAACTACCACAAAACAAATACCAACAATTCTGATGCTTAAATTCCGTGTTGCAGGGTTAATTTTTCAACAAATTTGCGCAATTTGCTTGTTGGTAATAAATATTTAAACTGTTATCCATTGTATTTGATGATAAGAGAGTGTTCAGCATTTTATATATATATATATATATATATAGCCTAGATGATAGATAGCCTAGTCAAGTCTTTATTATTGCCAAACGACACAAATCATCAGGAATTCATTTAAGTGATTCGGCTCACACAGGACAGAACAAGACCACGCAGAAGGAAGACAACAAGTCTGACTGGACATACACAAAAGACATCACATTAAAACTAGACACATGCGTGGATGGATGGATGGATGGATGGATGGATGGATGGATGGATGGATGGATGGATGGATGGATGGATGGATGGATAGATGGATAGATAGGAGGGGCAGACAGAGGGAGAGATATAGAGCGATAGATAGATAAAGTATGTTCTATTTTAATACTAAAAACGGATAGCAAGTTATAGCTAAACCGGAGTGTATCACTCACACACGTTGGGTCTATTCTAACTTATGGTAAGAGGCTATTTTCTGAATCTTTGCAGTGCCTGAAAGTTGATGATAGAACTGATTGTTGTGCATAAGATGAGTGTGCGACTGTGCGTGTGTCCTTTCTGGCTTTGAAAAAAGTGTTGTTATTGTATCTGCACTGCTTTTCATAGCTCCAGCACTCATTGCTGCGTTGCTAAATGATAGCAACTCTCCACTTATTCTCCTGCTGACCATGCATTTAATTGGCTTTGACCGCCATCAGTTCTCAGCAATTCCTCACGTCTGACATGTTCAAAATGATACGGCTGTGGGCCATCATACATGTTATTTGTGGTTCTTGCCACCTCTTAGGACGCCGTAGTTCTAGTACTAGGCTGGGACTACCTTCCACGTCTCCCCGAATGGGGTTAGAAAACACCCCTTACTACCAAAAATGAAAAAAACTGACTTTAACTTTATTTTGGAGACATTTTATAAATTATATACATATTTTGAGTGCTTTATGTACCCATTCATCAAAAGTGGTGGTTAACCTGCAACACAGCCTTTAAGGCTACTCTGCACTCCAAAACAAATCCAATTATATTTAAATGCTTCCTCCGATTCGTGGCTTTGCTTACAAATGTCGGACAAATAATATATGATACAAATGTTTTTATAATATTAAGGCTCATATCTTTTTACAGATTCACCCCCAAAAAAATGATTTAAAAAAGCTAACAAATCAAAAAAAGTAAACAACATCCTAAAGTGATGAAATGAGGGTTAGGTCAGGACAGTGAAGAACTCGTCTCCTTCTGGGGAGACGGGGAATGAAACAACTGGTCATTTTCTATTTTTCTATTGGTTTTAATAAAAACCAAAGGAATGAGCGTTACGTTATCCCTGGGAATACGGACCTCATACTCCTGCCTGGTGACCACTCCCTCTGCGATGAGCTTCTCTGCGTATTTGAGCAGAACTCCCTTCTGCTTCTTGATCTGCTTGTACATCAGAGGCTGGGTGAACATGGGCTCATCCATCTCGTTGTGACCCATGCGCCTGTAACAAACCTACAGACACACACACACACACACACACACACACACACACACACACACACACACACACACACACACACACACACACACACACACACACACACACACACACACACAACACACACACACACACACACACACACACACACACACACACACACACAATAAGTCAAGAGTACATACAAGCCTGTATCTGTGAATTTGTGGTGTGTGCATGTGATTTTGTGGTGTGTGTGCATGTCATTTTGTTGTGTGTGTAAATTATTGTGGGGTGTGTACATGAATTTGTGGTGTGTGTGCATGTGAATTTGTGTTGCGTGTACAGGTGTGTGTGTGTATTTGATGTGTGTTCTGACCAGGTCCACCACCACGTCCTTGTGGAAGGTGGCTCTCCACTCGGCCGCCACCTTGCAGACGTACATGACCGCCTCGGCATCGTCGGCGTTCACGTGGAAGATGGGGGCGTTGACCACGCGGGCCACGTCCGTGGGGTAGGGCGAGGAGCGCGCCACGCGGGGATCTGTGGTGAAACCAATCTACACACACATTCAAAGTGAGTACAATAGCACAACCACTGACATCGTCGGTGACCAAGTGCTACTCTGGTTTTTGTTACTTGCACACGAACTGCAAACCAAACAACCCAGGACTGAAAGATTCACTTAATCGTTTGTGCGTGTGAGTGTGCGTGTGCGTGACCTGGTTGTTGACCACCACGTGCACAGTTCCCTGCGTGGTGTAGGATGGCAGGTCAGACAGGACGAAGGTCTCGTACACAATACCCTGGCCAGCAAACGCTGCGTCTCCGTGCATGAGGATGGACATCACCTGCACACACACAAAAGGGTTTATTCAATTTATGAATTTTAACAATTTGAATCAAATTTATCAATATTTTTATTTTTAATCAATGAAGTCCACTGCTTCGCCCTTCACACATTGTGAAATGCTTAGCCCAAGGTTAACGTTGACCGTAGTGCCCTGGGCTAACCATGGCGGAGAAGCCCCCCCTTCCTCTCGTCTTCCTCTCTCTCACCCGGTTCCCCTCCGTGTCCCCGCAGTAGAACTGCTCCGCCTTGCACTTCCCCTGTACCACAGGGTCCACCGCCTCCAGATGTGAGGGGTTAGCCACCAGCGATAGGGTTATGTTCCGGTCCGTCACGCGGTTGATGCGCCGATGGTACATACCCAGGTGGTACTTGACATCACCTGAGCCCTAACAGACCAATCACAAGAGACCAATTTCCCAATCAGCATTTCATGATGCATGATACCAGCAAAAGTATTGACAATATCACCAGTACAGTAAGAACAGCAGTATTACAGCTGTATTACAATCATAGCAGTTAAGACTACTGTACTGAAGAATATTAACAATACTCAAGAGTACGTCCTAATTGCGTTATTTCTTGGCATCGGTACCTCATCAGCAGCCTCCATTTTAGAGTCAAACTGGCAGAAGATCTGCTCCAGCTCTTTACGGATCACGTTGGCCAAGACATTCAGACGGCCCCTGGACACGCAGAGAGAGCAGCACACACTTCCACATCAGCGGTAGCCAGACCAGCAGGTGTTGCCGTCGGACGAGTTTGCACTAGCTTGTTTGGAGACGGGGCATTGTACACCATATCATCATGGCTAACCTCTTAGCTAGCCAACTAGTGTGTGTGTGTGTGTGCCTGTTGTGTGTGTGGCTGTGCGTGTGTTAGTGCCCGAGTGTGTACCTGTGGGGCATCCCCAGGATGACGTTCTCCACTCCGTAAGCAGATGAATTGTCGATGAGGGTTTTGAGAGCAGGGATCAGAGACTCACAGCCTTCCAGACCAAAGCGCTTCTCCGAAGACCACTTCCTCTGGAGGAACTCTTCAAACCTACACACAGCAACACACAAACACAACAATATATTGAACATAGATACCTACACACAAATATCCTTTTGCCGCTTAATTTGCAGGAATAAGGGAAAATTGCAGAAATTATCGTGATTCAATGGTAAATATTATTCCTTCAAGTCAATCATTTTTCCAGTAAGGATGAAACTACTGTCAAAAAAGATGTTACTGGAGACACGACTTGCATATTCCCAACGTGAATAAATTGTTTAGCTTACAAAATTAAAATTATTTGAGGGACGGAGTAATTGTAGTGAGCTTGTTGTACATGAGGCTAGGGGTAGTTAGCTGGTTGTACGTGAGACTTGTGGTAGTTAGCTGGTTGTACATGAGGCCTGTGATTGCTAGCTGGTTGTACATGAGGCTAGTGGTATTTGGCTGGTTCTACATGAGGCTAATCGTAGTTGGTTGGTTCTACATGGGGCTTTTACCAGTTGGCATGTTCTTTGTGGTTACAATTATAGTTAGTTGTCCTACATGGTGCTAGTTGTAGTAAGCTGGTTTTATATGGTGCTAGTTGTAGTGAGCTGGTTCTACATTGAGTTAATACTAGTAAACACCAAGGCCCCGTCCACACGGGCGAAAACAATCTTTTCCCCTCTGTTTTCCTTTGATGAGTTTCAGGAATATCCTGAACCAGGATGTACCAGCGTCATTGAAGTATTAAGGATTAGGGTGGATGCCACTAATTTTCCACCGTCCCTCTCCAGGCCAAGACCTGAGTATGGCGTTCGCCTTCCCCACCACTTCCTGAGCCATGCCGACCTTGACCTGTCTTCATGTGTACAGCCCAAATAAATGAAAGATGTTTTACATGTACATGGTGCTAGTTGTAGTTAGCTGGCTCTACATGATGCATGTTGTAGTTATCTGATTGTACCTGGTGCTAGTTGTAGTTATCTGGTTGTACCTGGTGCTTGTTGTAGTTAGCTGCCTCTACCTGGTGCTCGTTATAGTAAGCTGGTTGTAACTGCTGCTCGGTGTAGTTATCTGGTTGTCCATGGGGCTAGTTGTAGTTAGCTGGCTCTACATGGGGCTAGTTGTAGTTAGCTGGTTGTACCTGGTGCTAGTTGTAGTTAGCTGATTGTACCTGATGCTAGTTGTAGTTAGCTGGTTGTACCTGGTGCTAGTTGTAGTTAGCTGATTGTACCTGATGCTAGTTGTAGTTAGCTGGTTGTACCTGGTGCTAGTTGTGGTTAGCTGGCTCTACCTGGTGCTCATTGTTGTTAGCTGGCTCTACCTGATGCTAGTTGTGGTTAGCTGGCTCTACCTGGTGCTAGTTGTGGTTAGCTGGTACCAGATGGTCCTACCTGGTGGAGCGGACCGTGCGGGCCAGCAGGGTCCTCTTCTCCTCAAGAGTGAACTGCATGATGCCCGGGGTCTCAAACTTCTGGCGGATCCACTGGCACTGCTCCAGGTCGTTGATGAACATGAACTCCACGCCGATGTGCTGGCAGTATGCCATCTAGGGGACACACACATTGAACCGGTTAATTACACCAGCTTCATTAAATAAGACGACCCAACACCGTTTTTTGTCACTACTGTTTATTTGAATTTTAGAGTTAAGTAAAATAAGGCATTTTTATGCTTTATCATAGATTGAGAGAGCGGAAGGTATGGGAGATAGAGGGGAGGACAAGCAGCAAAGGACCACGGGCAGGAATAAAACCAGAGCCGCTGTGATCAGGACTAAGCCTCTACGCGCTCTTTCTGGTGAGCCAGTGGGGCGCTACCAGTTAAAGTATAATTTGACATGGATATTGTAATCCTGTTTCAAAACAGAGACATCTTCCAAGGAACAGAACCGATTGGGAAAAACCCAAGTTCTGGTCTGCACAATGGCCGCTTTGTGCCCCATCATGAGGGCATAGATAGGTGTTGCAGCCCAGGGATGTGTACCGCCACATTGTGGAGGCGCTGATCCGCCTTGAACACACTGTGGTTGGCGATGGCCGCTGCCTGTTTGGCACCATGCATGGTTTCTTTCCGTTTTTTTCAGCAGCCGGTCGCAGTACAGAGACACTGCATTGCTGAGACAAATTTTTGAAGCAAATGGATGGCTGATAGGGAAACCAAACCTCTCGACCCTGCCTTTAAAAAGGCTTTCAGGTATTTCCTCTTTCGGGATCTGTTAACGCCATTTCAATTTCAAGCGTGACACCTCAACGCTTAACCAGCAGGTGCCCAGGTAACCCCATTGGCCAATAAGAAGTACAAAGTGCATCCAATGCTATGAGTTGAACCCAGAAGGGGAGGCATCTGAAGCAACCAATGTATGAGTGGTGCTGGGGTTTGGTTCTCCATGAAGTCCCCCTAACGCCCCCTCGCCGGCTGGCAGTCCCTATTTGCTGCTCTGATAGCAAGTAGAGATACCGATAGTGGTTTTTTCTTATCTTTTCATCATATCCTGTGAAGTCCAAATTCAGTGTGTGTGTGTACAGGTGCGTTGGGTGTTGCTGTGTACCTCCAGACGTTGTATGATGTCCTTCAGCGGGAGGGCGGTCTCAGAGCCACCGATGAAGGTGGTGGTGGGCAGACGGAACACCTTGTCCAGGTCAGACTCATTCAGACCATAGAAACCTGCATATCCCACAATGCATCGGGAGGGAGGGAGGGGGATGGAAAAGACATTGAAAACGCAGAGAAAGCAAGCGGGAGCACAAACAACGCCAACACACGAACACACTTACACACATACACACACACACCAGTTGTAGCAATCATGATGGAAGTCGTTTTTAGGGATCATGAACAGTAATAGCTATAATAGACATCATTGTGATGATATGATAGTCATAATTGCCATTGTTATTCTATGTATGCAGAATAGCAATGTGCAACTGCAGTGGGCCCTCCACGGTCCATCAGTGCAGGGACCCTGTGTGACCTGGTTTATATTCACCTGAACCTTGGGCTTGGTTCTTCCGTTAGTGAGCGGATGGAAGAGGCCATGCCGAGTTAGAACACCACTGGGATTATGAGGGATTAAAGATAATCTGATTTAAAGAAAACTCCAAACTGATCAGGAGATTAGTGGAGGAGAAAGAGAGGGGAGAGAAGACCGGGGCGAAGGCACAAGAGAAGGCCACCACTGACTCAGGCAATGCGAGCCATCCAGGGAGTACCGGCAGACCCAAACTCCCATTAGCAGCGCGCGCGCATGCGCGTGCGCGTGCGCGTGTGCGTGTGCGTGTGTGTGTGTGTGTGTGTGGGGGGGGGGGGGGGGGTTGACTGAAGGAATCAGTATAAGAGCTGGTGCGTTCTGAACCGGAACCCAGACCACCGCGACACCAAATAATACATTCCGAGGTGTCCGATTACATCAAGCGGGAGATGGTAAAAGCTGATCCTGGCCAGCCAATCAGATGACAGAGACACTCATCTGCTGACATACAACAGACTACAATAAGCCAAGTGTCTTTCATTCTTTCACTTTTTCTTTTTTTTAAGACCGAGGCTGCGGCCAACAGATGGAATGTACAGCCAACAGAACAGAATGTTCCACGAGACTAAAAACACCATTATATTAGAGATACAAGGTCACCCCATCTTAACATAAACTCAAGTGTTATCTACTGGGATGCCCTGCCCCTGCCCCCCCCACACACACACACACACACACACACACACACACACACACACACACACACACACACACACACACACACACACACACACACACACACACACACACACACACACACACACACACACACACACACACACACTGTATTCACCTTTAAACAGACAGTAGCAAACACATATGACTATCAATGGCAAATATTGCTGGACAGGTTTAAATTCCTCTCTTGCTAAGCTGCAGGGAAAGGTCCGGTCGGGTGGAAGGACATCGCTCGAGGGTGGATCCAGATAAGACAGAAATGGAGAGTCTCCACAAACTACTACTGAAACCCTCCCACCACATCTGTGTTGTGACAACATCCCTCAGCAGCAGCAACCAGAGTAAACTGCTGATTAACTCCGACAACATGTTGGAACCCGTCTCCCACCCACAGTGCTCCGGCGCTCCTGGGGGCAGCAGCTGTGGGATATCGCCAGTGAAACGCCGATTCCCTGGCGCCCCACGTTTTGTGAGCACTAGTTTGTTTGCATACCTCCTACCTCCACCGTTAGAAATCCCCGCTTGTCCTTGAACACAGTCAGGTCTGGGTGAGGGAAGACCAGCAGGGTGAGTGGGCAGCAGTGAGGAAGAGACCAGGAAACTATTAGTGACCTACCACCAGTCGGCCATCTTCAGGAGAGCACACCACAACTACACAGTCAGCCGTCGTTGCAGAGGCCACGCCGGCAGCAATTTTTTAAGCCACAGCTTAGCACACACCACTCCTGGTTGCCACTTGCCACTTGCCCCCCCCCCAACACACACACACACACAGCCTGCTCAGGTACTAGAGACCCAAGAGGGAGGGGGTCCTGGTGTTGTTGAACACTATCGGGTTGTCGAACGATGCCGGTTATCACTGCAGAAGCCATTCACCCCGACAGAAGCAGTTCTGAGGGGGATTCAGCACAGGTGACCTTCTTGTCCGGAACATTGTCGTCGTGTGTGGCACGTGAGAAAACTCCCGGGGTGTAGCAGCATTAAATAACATCCGCTTCCCCCACACGCTGTGCTTTTTCAACAGCACATTTTACAATTCACCCATCGACAAGCCCCCCCCCCCCGACAGCAAACAAGCGAGGACGGGATTTCTAGCACAAGGCTGGTACCTTGGAACAATTAACAGCATATACAGGGGGAGTTGTTTTACAGGTACCGTGATCGTTCCAGACAGAACTGGTCTCTCGTAAGGCAGCAGGAAAAAAGGGTGTTTATTATGCCCCGGGGCCTCAAAGGGGGGCAATGCTCATTTCGTGCACCGTATGGATTTGGGCTTATCGTTGCACATATGAACTGCAGGTCACCGGTGTGGAATGCTGATGGATGCAGTAAAACAGGCGTGCTCACCAAGCGGCACAAGCGAGGACTAGGTCCTAGAGGGTCTGGCTGAAGGGGCCAACAACATCTACCGCTACGCGTCCACACTACCACGACGCGTGACGTGTGAAATCGCTGAACATCGGATTAACGCTCCGTTCAGGTCAAGTCACTCCGGTTGTGATACGTTAGTATTGTGCACACTTGTTTTAAAAGACTGAGCATCTGCAGTTCCTTCATGCTGCCTTTATCTGCGTGTGTCACGAGAGGGCCGGAGATGGGATGGGGAGTTGGTGGGTCCTTGAGCCGAGATCAGGGCCTTATTTGGGAACCTGTGGTCAAAGTGCCCTACTTAAAGCTAGGTAAAGCAATTTGTTTTAGGAGCGTTTTTGATCATATTTGTTGAAATTGTCTAGCCGTCACGCTGGCAATCATTAAAACGTCACTCTGCCCGTGTACTCACTGCGCATGACTGGAGTCTTGTACATACCTATTGCTGAAGCTAGTCATGTGTTTTGGGGGAGTGGTTTTGGAGGGAGGATTTTTTGGTTTGGATACTTTATAAAACTAGCTTATTCTGCCTGGCTTCTCCAAATTGCCTACCCTAGCTTCAATCTTGTTTCTATAAGCAAGCAAGAAGCAATGCCAACTGGTTTCTATGGCAATGTGCTCAACTGGGCATGGAATGGAACTGCTGGGAAAGCGTGACAAAGCCTTTCGCCTCTTCTGTATCCTTCTGTGACACTTCGTTGTATTGCACGTTCCGTGATTGTCGTCAATTCCAAAGACACAGTCCCTAGGTTTCTATGAAATGGAATAAGGCACCGCCCCAACTTGGAAACTTCATGGCCGATACATTGATACGTAAAGAGTGGCGTTTTGTCTGTTTATTAGCGTAGAGATTTCCCTACGTAGCAGAATAAAAGAAAGCCATAACGGCAAAAAGCAACCAAGGGGGGGGGGGGGGCTTTCACACCTGAACCATTTGGTCCATTGTATCCTAAATTACCTCAGACACATGCTTTCTTTAACATAATTTGGACTTATATCCCACATAGCTTCATATGCCGCTTGTTGACACAATGACAACTGACTCAAAGCAAAGGAAATCAACAACAAAGATGCAAAATTAGTCCTTCTTTCTTAAACACATTCCTCACTCCGTCATGGCTCTGTCGGCCTGCCGACCTTGAAACAACATGGAGTAGCTCACATTGGAAAGATCCATTGTCACTGAATTTTTGGCCAGAAATCCCTTTGGCAGTCGATGCCAGAGATCACCAATGCCGAACAATAAATGAAATAAATTGAACAACGCAGGACTCTACTAGAGTCAGGTGTGAAAGCTCCCAAACTAGGATCTGATAAACTGAATATAATAGGAAGCCAGTGAGGACCTTGCAACAGCGCAGTAGAATATAAAAACCGGTGTATCAAGGTGCATTTTTGAGCAGAACTAAGCTGGATATTCCTGATCATGCTCAAGTTTATCCTTTAGTCATACCCATCAAAGTCATGCATCAATCTGATGCACAAAGTGTTGCACAAATGTTCCTTTCAGTTCCGTTTGCTGTTTGTAAAGTGTGGTTTCTTATTCAAAGTGTGGGAAAGTATGTCACTAAAGTTGGAAAGGATGTTTTTAATGGCTTGAATGGAAAAGTCCTACACTGCCATCTTCCCCGAAAATGTTTCCATCAAAGAAGCTTCATAGCGACAGTGCTTCAGTGCAATTAAAAGCTGTTGACCAATGAGCTAATCAACCCCGATGCAGAAAACTCTAGGCCAGACCCCAAACACAGCCACAATAATATATCAGCTTAAGAAAAGCCAAGACAAGTTTTGATAATTCTCTGGAAGCTATGGTGATCTAGTTTTTGGCCAAACTGTAGTTTGCCACCAAAAGGGGTCAAAATGCTTGATTCATGTCAAAGCATTCTTGAGATACTATCTGAGCTGACAAGAGGCTCATCTGACATTTGTTGGTTTGACATTGAACTTGTCTATGGGACAGTTCATTAGTCCACTAGATGTATTCTTCTGACATGTCATGAACACAGCCTTAGCTCAAGACTAAGATGGATGGCCAAGGGAAAGTCTACAGTAGATAGCTGCTGCAAACGGACTCAAGCATCTTCTATCGGGGACAGACAAGACCTGGCTCAAATAAGAATCTGAAATCATCTCTCATATAATATATATACACCCCCTCAAATATATTAATATTTCCCTTTTTTTCTATTCCTTACATTTCCGATGTTTTATCGGTCAAGCCTTAATCTACATATCTTTATAGTCGGGTGGCAAGCATGAATGGCTGGCACAGGGTTAAAGACATGATGATCCTGGGTTAATTTGTCCCACCTCCAGTAATTCAACAGTCAAGAGGCTTTCCCAACTGGGCTACTCAATGTTTCTTGAAAATGAGAATCGAGTCTTGTGATCACACTGATTGGACGTTTTGGCAATTCAAGCTGTCCAATCAATGGTATTGTTATATATGAGCTTGGTGTAAAGGCTCTCTTGTTACTTGAGATGACTTCAGGTCATTATGGGGCCCGGCCAGGAGGTGTGCTGAGCTAAAGGCGTTGGCTGCTCACCCAGCTTGTCCGACGAAGTGATAATGTCAGTAGGAACATGCGAGTCCAGATCAGCGTCCATGATGCCCAGAGGGTCCAACTGGGCCACATGGTGCCCTCGGATCTGCAGGAAGTGACAACAGCACAGACGCACCCAGGGACAGGAAGTGGGGATGGGGAGGCGGAGTGAAAAAACGAGAGACAGAGTCCGATAACCAGAGAGGAGGAAAAAGAAGAGAGAAGGAGGGGGGGGAAAGAAGAGAGGGAGGGGAGATAGTGGTTGGGGGAGGTGTGAGAGGTTTAGAGGGTTAAAGGAAAGGCAAACGCAGGAGGGAGGGGGGGAAGCGGGTGAATATAAACACGCAAGTGGACCACACGGAAAAAAGATAAGAAAACCAGGAACAGGAGGGAGAGATGGAGGAACACAAAAGGGGAGAAAGAGAAAGAGAGGACAAGAGAGGGTGGGAGGGAGAAGCAGTATTAACACGGGGTCATGGGAGGGCTCTCACCCACGTCCATGATCTCTGAACAGGCGGGGACATCCTCAAAATTCACAGAGTTGATTCCTAATGGATCCAGGTGGGCATTATGGTGACCCATCACCTGGGTGATTGTTAATATTCAGTCAATAATTATGAATCAATAATAGGAACTATACAAAATACATACATACCCAGGAACCCGTCAAAGCACAATAATAATAATACATCTAAGAATTATAATCATTTGTGTATTTCTAATTACGGCTTACCAAATAGAGGTAACTATATAATATAACATAATATAACATATAATATAATATAACATAACATGTGATTTAACAAGTATATAACTACGCAGTCTGCTACACAATATAATAGCGTACAATTTTGTCACGTTTTATATTAACCGTTAATAATCCAATAATAACCAATATAAACCGTACTTTCGACCATGAAACAACATAACTTCATGCCAGCACTGTTCTGAGCATGACCCTACTACCTAACAAATAACCAATGATAGTCAATCGATAGGGATGCACTTATTCAATCGGACACCATTTGTTTAACTGTAAATCGGGGGTCTCCCTCAAAAATGGTGCCCAAAAATAACCCATGACAGATGAAAATAAAATGTGTTACCTGTCGACCGCTTCAAGTGAAGATCTGCTGACACTGGATCTTGCTACCAGTATGTGAGTTACTAGTATAATACTGGTTGTGTAGAGCAGAGACCATACATAACATTACAGTGGTTTTAACAGGGCTATGTTTTGAATGTATTGTGAGGGAGAGAGGAGGATCACGGCATCATTAGGGTTTATAAATCCAATCATTTGGATCATAGTTCAATTTAATGTTTGCCTGTATGGAGATGTAGCTTGAAAGAACGTTTTTGAAAACCAGCCTATGTAACCAAGCAATTCTATATATTATACGCTCTGAAGACCCCTTGTTTGTGTGTGTGTGTGTGTGTGCGTGCATGCGCGCGTGTGTGTGTGTGCACGTATGTGTACCTGGTAAGCCCTGATGAGGGACTGCACCGCCAGGTGGTCCTCCACTAGTTTCTCCACGTTGGGCTGGGCCCCCACCATGGGGGAGCCCTGGTGCAGGGCCGCCCCCGCTGCCGCCGTCAGCCCCAGGGGGCTCTGGTAGGCCGCGCCCGGGGGGGCCCCAGCGTTGGCGTTCCGGAAGAACACGTCCCACGACTGGCCCAGACCAAACACAGAGCAGACAGAGGAACACATTAGAAGGGCAACGAATAACTCAGACCCACACACACACACACACACACACACACACACACACACACACACACACACACACACACACACACACACACACACACACACACACACACACACACACAATAGTAGTATGTTTCTTTCTTAATCAAAGAAAGGTTGAACCATTGATTTCATTGGTCAGGGATTTGCAATCTCCACAGTACAGTCGAGTCTTCTCAACAGTACAACTTATCTGCAAATTTTAGTAGAAGAGGTGAAATTGATATTGCTGACCTTGAATTTTTCACAACACACTTTGACAGTACTCTTTTACATTAGAAAATAAAAAGGAGCGTAATGCATCCCCTTTGAAATGGATAAACCAATCAGCTATTTTTTTTTTTAAAGCATCTCCTCTATTTACCCAGATTCCATTCCAACAGAAGAAAGAACAGGCCATGGTTTTACGTTGCTCTCAACGCGTCGCCATGTGACCCCAAGGACAAGGGTATACCAATCGGACAGACCCTCACCAATGTTTTATTATCACTTGGATGACGTCCAACAGCTATGTGGTAAAAGTCAGATTTGACAGAAATGCAAGCTGCTCATTGTCAGATTGTCGTTCCTCCTCATAATAAACAAGCTAATTTGATAAGGCGCTCTATTAAATAAAGCCTGAATCCTTTGCCAATTTCCAGTTTTCCACTTCATGAGACCAAACCACCATTCCCATATTTAAAATGTTGAATCATGCTTATCACAACTTCAACAGATTGATGTCCCTCAACGACTTCTGATACTATATATATATGTAAGGAATAATCACCGAGAGGCCGGGCAATAAACAGTTTGATATGCCCGGCTAGTGGACGGCTTACCGCCCGAGACGAAGTCGAGGGCGGTAGCCTTCCGCGAGCCGGGCATATCAAACTGTTTATTGCCCGGCCTTGAGGTGATTATTCCGTTTATTCTACTTCGCGCCGGCCAACATAATAAAACAATTCATGTACTTTTAATAATTAGCCTTTTTCTTATTCGTATTGCATGCTTATTAAATGTATGCTGTTTAAATTCATCTCCCTCGAAAAGTAGTTCCCTTTAGACCTACGGTGAATACCGTTAGCTCAGCTATAGGTAACGCGTTTCTATAGCAACCACACAAGGTTGCAACTGATCACTAGTTTAACGACGTAGTTGTTACATTCGTATCAAGTCAGCTTTAATGACGATCGACTGACCCTTTGACAGATTGTGCTCAGTCAGCAGCAAGTAGAGCCGACAATTCAGCGGGCAATACCTCATGTTGGAAATGTATTTGATAGAAAACGATGCAAGCGGCGTATTGATCTACTGTGCTCAGTCAGCAGCAAGTAGAGCCGACAATTCAGCGGGCAATACGCTGGATTAATGCACCCCTCCCAGCCAATCAGGATCGAGCATTCTTAAATGAAGTAGAATAAATATATATATATATATATATATATATGAAATGTAGAATATAAGTATAATATAATATATATATATATATATATATATATAAAAAAAGGGGGAAAGGAACTCAGCAACTCAAGTAACATTTCAAGATATCCCAATGATGCTCTATGGCTCTCCACCGACCTGCCAAAAACATAACGTAGAAGTATTACCAAAGCTGCTCCCATCTCAGAAGATGATTTAAAGCAGGGAGATCCTTCCATGCGTTTCTCATCAAGCCTAGATAATTACAATGCATCATTTCCCTTTCCTGTAGGACTAGACTATGATGAAAAGCTACTACTAAAGTCCAAACTTGGAGATTTGACGATAAACCCAACCCTCTCCTAGTCTCCCCATCAAGGGCTGGTCAGAATTACACTCATCATTATTTCAATACACTGCCTTCTCTGCCCTTTCGGTCTTCAGGAGATGGGGTTTTGTTCATTCCAAGCAGTGTTCTCTCCTCCAGCGTCCTATTTATGAACCATTGTCCGGTATACGACCATGTAATCCAGGCTGATGATCAATTCAAATTCAACCTCAAAAAGACTTACTACGTCAGCCTAAAGGGGGCCGCTAGACTTCAAGGTTTATTTTATCAAAACCAAAGATTAGCCTTCAGACATGACTGCTTTATTGGACCTTACTCAGCAGTTCCGTGTTACATTTAGTTGTGCTTCAATTTGCTGTGGGGGCAGAGGACGATATGTGGAGAAATTAGTTTTCGCCAAAATAATCAAATCAACATTGATGCATTAAGTGTCAAGTTAAGTGTGTTTAGGAATTTATCCTTCATTATAAGTCGAAGTGAAAATCATACAGACCATGTCTTTCTTAATTGAATGCATATCATTGCAAATGCAAAGGTTCAAGCAGGACAAAATGCAAGATGTATGTTAATTATCCCTTCAGGGTTTCATTGGTGACCATTAATGAGAACTTAGAGAATGTTAGGGGAACTATATTATTTGAATAAAACAAGTAAACTTTATTCTTTGGTAAATCAACTGTTCAATACTAGGAGATGCAAGAGGGAAGAAAGACAACAACAATTGCATTGGTGTTGTTTTTACTATGACCTAGAGCAGTGGTTCTCAAACTTTTTATTCCGCGTACCACCACAAAAAATATTTGTCTCCCCAACTAGCCACCATTATGACAGATGTTATAAAATATAACAACATACAGTAGGGTAGGCCTGCGGCCCTATTCAGCTACGCACATCTCATGCAGGTGGAACATTTATTTTTAAAAGTAATATTATTTATTGTTAGCTGTTGTCAGCTGTACAAAGTGGTAGCACTAGAACAGAGACACGGAAACACACACACAAGCAAGTGAGAACCTGATCTCACGGTAAATGCATCTCCATCCGTACAGGGGAGGCTGGTGGTTTTTAAAGTGAGGGAGAAAGGACTGCGTGCTTGGTTGCCATTGGCCTGCTTGCACTGTTAGTGGCGTATGGTGGCATAAGTATGTGAAACTCAAGTTGTTTCAGAGTGTTTTGGGGAACTACAAAATAGCAGGGAGGGATAATTATGTGAATGGATACAAATCCACCAGTGTCAGCGTTGTACTTTGAAAGCTGGTGGGCAGCATGTCTTGGACTACAAGGGCAGAAGGAAAGGATGCAAAGCCAATTAGTCAAATCAGGCCTGCTCTTGATTTGTACAACTAAATAAAAAAATATGGGCCGAGCATTGGGCCTATTTTTGCCCTCAATGACTGAAGCTATCGGTTGTATTTTGCTATATGTTTATTTACAGCTACAATTGTTTTAAGAAAAATGAAGACACAAGACACAAAAGTCATGCCATTTACATGCTCTGAATCATTCACTAACATCCTTTCCACAATATCAAACAGAATGGTCACAAACAACAACAAACAAGTAGTAAGAGTAACAAACAATTAAAAGAACAAGAACATTATTTCACAACTATTTGCAAGGGCTGTAAGCCTAACATTGTTTGAGGCAAATGTAGATGTTAATGGATGTTTCAGAATGTTGGTCATGGTGTCCAGCCCATTAAGATTGAGGGACTTCATTTATAGATCAAGTCAATCCTCCCCGCAGGCTCCGCAGCCCGGCCGCGGGCAGCCCTGCCCGGCCACGGGCTCCGCAGCACGGCCACGGCCTACGGAAACGCCAATATAACTGAACAGAGCCGCACTGCACCGCAACAAACAGTAGCGCACCGCTTGGTTGAAACAAGGTATACGACTCTTTGGGTTTGTTGGTTCTCGTAGCCTAGACTTGAGGGGATAACCCCTCCCCCTCCAGGCTGCTCCACAGCCAGGCCTCCTGCTTATTGGTTCATAGGGCAGCCATATGCTATGAAAGGACGTAGGCGGGATCCAGATCCCTTAGCTAGTCAAGGCCACTCAGAGGAAGACTTTCCTCCTCTCCCATTGAACAGCCATTTTATTCACCGGCTGCCAACACTTTCGGGGAAATGAATGGGAGTCAATGGAGGCTGAGGGAGGAATGTCCTCCCTGAAATAATTGTCAACAGGCGATAGGGGGTGCTTATGTCCCTTTACCGAGGCAAACGAACATTACACATACAAAGGCATTAAAGTAGTCATATTTACTGGGCAATGTACATTTTTAGTCTGGGCAATGTAATTTTTTTTATTCTCAACAAATGTTAAGGAGGATCTTCCTCCCTCTCCTCACAGGGGAAGCCTCCAGTGTTTATACGTACTAGCATTTTGATAGTATTGTTTTTAATCTTTTTTTCTCTGCGTACCACTTGATAGTGTATCGTGTACCACCAGTGGTACACGTACCATAGTTTGAGAACCACTGACCTAGAGATTACCCTGTTTAAACCAAAGGGAATGTACTACAGATCTTTTCCTAGCTGTGCAGAGGCCAACACGCGAGTCACTGGATGAGGAATGCCGTGAATCACTCCCAGCCACATTGGCAGCTCTGAACCTGTTTGTGGCCAGTTGGTTTACAAGTTGGGTACACTCACAAGCCAGGCTCTAAACACTCCTCAACTAAGGACTGAGTTAAAATAGAAGCGGCCTTCGAGGTCTTTAGGATTGCCCTTGATATCGGGACGGCGACAGGTAGAAGTCACGTGTGCTTGCCGACACTGACACACAAACACATCTTTCATGTCCTCGGAATCAAATATTTAAACTAAGTCACTTGACGGCCATTCAAAAAACTGCGTTGCGTTTAGAAATTCCCAGAAGATTGGTAAGCGGCGAGCTCTCCTATTGAGTTTACTCTCCTCTCCATTGCCACTCAATCATTTTTACCAGCAGAGATAACAGCCAAGCGTCAAGTACACTTGCATTCAGTAAATTAACAATGATTAATATACAACAGAAACATGTCACCCACCATAAACAAGATAAAAAAATCCAAAATGTGTGGGCCATATACCCATGTCAAAAATGTGTGGAGACATCATCTGAATTTGTATTAAGAAGTGCATATGTTCAAAAGGCTGCATTAATAATGCAGAATTTGGTTTGTATTGAAAGCGCTGACATTACTTTGGACACACTCTCAAACATGACGAAAAACAAAACTCATGTAGGCTGCATGGAAACCGTCTTTAGTATCCTCATCGCCCCCACCCATTGCTTAAGTCGTATTATTTTAGTATTATTGTTAAAGCAAGTTTCTTGGACCATTTTTTGACATTATTTCTCATAATTGTATACAATTGTATTATTGGCACCTCCATACATTCCTTAAATGCACATCTAATTAAATGAGCTAAATGATAGGTGTTGAAAGGTTGATGGTTCTTTTATGCTCTTTTGACAACTATAGTAGCGGATTTCCTATTGCACCAGTAGTAGTGATTATTGTAGTTATTGTACAACCCTAACCTGAACTTGCAGGTAATTTACCAAGTTAATTACAATGGAATTACAATTATTAGTATTGAATAGAAAGATTAAAACTGGCGGGCATGGCGGCATATGGGCGCCATTTTACTTTTGGATAGGATCCAACAACTAGCAAGTCTAATTATAGCAAGGTCAGCTGTCAATGGCCTTTCTGTTCTTTACAACGCAAGCACACACACACGCACACACGCACCAATTTAATGACAGCTTTAGTGACACTGGTGATCATTCACTCCTGTGAACTCATGCGCTGCCTTACTATCCTTGTCTCCTCCTCTGATTGGATGAGAGGAGGGTCCATCTCTACAGTCCTTAAATCACATCAGGGGCCAGGACAGCAGTCCGCCACGCCACCCGCACTCCCTTACCTTGTGCACACTCTTGGGGTCCTCCATCCAGGCGAAGTACATCTCCTCCACGTAGTTTGAGCTCGTCCCGTTGAGGAACGGCTCCGAGGCCACCGGCGCCGTGTAGCACCTGATTGGCTGAAACGTCCGTGTGCCACCGGTGGTGGCGGCGGCAGCCATGTTTGTGCGCGGCTGGCCAGCCGTCTGGGCCGCCTGAGAGGCGGTGAGCGGCCGCAGCCGCGCTGCGCAAGTCCTTAAACGGTGCATCAAGCAGTCCTGAAGCTCACAGCACCGAACACACACAGCCCTGGGGCTCAGCCAGGAACCAGTCCACTACAGGGCCTCAGCAGGAAGCACGGGGGACGCTCCCACAGGAAGGGCTATTCTGATCGTACGTCCACACTCGACCCGGCGCGGTGTCCTTCCGTCCACTGGGAGGAAGAAGAACAGAAGGTGGGTGAAGAAGAGGAAGACATTCTGAGTGTAAAACAAGCGACTAAAATAGAAGGTGGAAGAATTCGGAACAACAGATGGGGCAACGTTGAGTCAGTAGATATTAGGGTATGTGTAGGGTACGGTCAACTATTAACAGACTACATGGACGAGAAGAGTAACGTATGCAATCTTATGCTGCATTAGGATTTGTCTGATGCCGAACTAAAAGAGGTTGCCTACCGTTACATAATTTGCATATGCCAAAAAAGTCCCAAGGGTAATTGAAAAACTTAAGGAGCACCGGTTGATTGGATGATTAATTGACAATTCCGTTCTCAACAACAGCATTCGTGGCAACAACACATTTTAACACAAATTAAATAAATAGTGCAGGAAAAAAAACCACTTTGTCTGACAGCCTCTTTCTCGATAGATTCTCCTGTGTTTTGACCTTGTTAAATCTCTGAGCAGAACATTCTCAGAGCCCTGGAGGCCAGAGACCCGCCCACTGACGATAATCGACCACCTCATTGGCTGGCTAACAAAACCCCGCCCGGACCACGACTATCTTCCATAGAGCCGGAGAACTGTCATTCACTTTGTCCTTAACCGAAACATGGATACTGTAAAATGTTTCCTCGACTGTCAAAACAACGCATTTACACATTCGTTACAAAAGTTTGGTCAAAGCTGATGGAGCAATGCACATCTGAACACGTTGTCTAATCCGTTGCACTGTCTATTAGAGGTCAACCCTTCACGTTGTGTTATGTAATGTCTCCGCTAAAGCGCTTAGTTATGACTTTCCTGTAGGTGCAGTTAGCCAGTGCAGCTAGCCACCTTGTGCTTGCAGGGTAGCGTTAAGATATTAGTTATTATTATTATTATTATTATTATTATTATTATTATTATTAGAAACTCATAGGCCTACATGAATCTGACCAAACCAGGGATGTTTGAATAAAGCCCACTCGGTATAAAACATAGCTACACCGATAACCCACACACCGTTGGCTAGGACGACATTGGCTAGCTAGCCACGGCTCGCCATGACCCAACAGACAACGGTGCCTTTCCAGTAGGTTCTGCTTTAAGATCCAACGTAGGAACACTATCCGAATAAAACAAGACACACACTCACCCTGTCAGTTAGCAGACGCGTTACAATCTTAAACCACCGCAACTTGTTTATTGACCAGCAGCAAGCCCCGTGTCATCCGGTATCCTCGGCTCTCTGCCCTCTGCTACTTCTCCCGGTAAAATGACAGCAGGCCGTGATCTGTTACAGCAGCAGCACCCGATACCGGAACGAGCTCTACACGGAAACGACCGAGCGACCCGATGACGTCAGCCGATATCGGAACGAGGTTCACACGGAAACGACCGAGCGACGCGATGACGTCACCACGCCAAGGAGGCGATGCTTCAACATCCATGAATCATAACGTATAGCAGTGTGTGATATACAGTATGACTGTATGAGAGGTATGCTTTACATCTACATCATCCACATCCAAGGTATTTCTAAAGATTAAATTGTATGTCTAGATATCGACCTAAGTATATTCATCTCTATATTTACATTTGTGTATACATTTTATTATTTAGTCCACACCGGTACATTCCCTCTGTGATAGACCACACATCAAGAGCAAAGACAATGAGTCAACCTTTATGAAAATAAATAAAATCAAAACACTAGATAAAATGGTCAACACAGATTGCAATTGAAAATGTACATTTTCTTACATGATAACTGCATCAAAATATGGAGCAATTCTTGACCTCAAGCCCTCAACCAGATGATGGGATCTCCCCGAGAAAGAATATGCACCTCCTCTCCTTGTGCAGGTTTTCCTGTGCAATGGATACCTTGAGAGCTGACCTTTGACCTCTCCTGGTCAGAGAATGCCCCGCTCGTCCATGGAGTGGCGTCCTCCTCAGCTGATAGGCCGTTCCACCATAACGGGACATGTATGCTTGTTCATTCTTGGTAGGTCATGGGCGGAGGGGGGCATCTTACTCCAGCTGACTAGAAGCATTAAACAGGGCGTTCCACTGTATGCCAGTCCACAGGGTTCCCCAAACATATGCATGTACTTTTTTTCATAAACATCTAGCCTTAAACTTTGAGCACAGGTGATTCCAAAAAATGGAAAACTGCCGTATGTTTTAGGTATCCTGGAATAAGTATCCTGTCAATCAAACAAAGCAGTGTTTACCCAAGGTCACTAGTCTTTCTAGACGTTATACTAGCAGTCACAAACACATCCCCATGAAGGCCACATTCAGCCAACTGCCTGATGGTAAGAAGGTCCTGTGTTCCAACCTTACTGGGATTCTTAGTTATTTTTACCTTTAAAGGGCATTTATCAAGCAAAACAGGGCATCCAATATTGGTGAGCATATAAAATAATAATTTGAATTGCAGCAAAGGAGTTGCAATCTGCAACGCCTGCCCTGAAATGACTTGCGGCCTTGATTTGGCCCTGCGACAGAATGCTTGCTGCTGCATGCTGGAAGGAGATAAATGAAGAAATAGGTACAGTACTGTGGTTATAGTTTAATTTACAATCATTCTCCATATGATGCATTCAAAGTAGCGGAAACCAGGATGTGTACCATAATATTTCATATAGCTGTTTTTTATGTTGAATTATTCTACAATTTGATTAAATGTCTATTGTGTCACGTGACTGTTAATTTAGCCATAGAAACGCACAACATTGGACCAGAACCTTGTAATTAGGAAATGACCTGACTATAAATGTATTTATTGTTATAACTGGGCTATAGATACCAGTGTCCTCTGTCTCTGTCTATCTACGTATATATCATTTATTGTTCTGTTTAAGCAATATAGTGTGGCTGTACCTGATGAGAGTTAAGATGGTCTAAAAGAGTGAAACATCGAAAGGTTAAGTTATTATTTGAAAGTACGATGATTGGTTGTAAATATGATTACTTTTTGGAAAAATTAAGAAAGGTTATTGCTTATGATGTATGAGTTAGGTTTGGATACAACATGAGAAAATAATAGGTTATGGTAATAGTCTGGGGGTGTTTCATGAAACATTTTGGATGAGACAGATTGGTAAACACAAGTGCTAAATATATTATTTTTTCACAGGATTTGTGATGTATTTCAGGAGCGTTAAACACAATAAATGAATGCCAACAAAATATAAACAAATACAAAAACTTGATATTACAACAGTATACATGTTTTATAGCACGTTTCTCATTTCAATTTGTGTGACTGAATGACTGTTCTGCATGGCAGTGTGAGCATGTAGCATAGCGACTCTCAGAATCAGGCCTCAATTTTAATCATACCATTTGGAAGTAATACATTTAATAGATTATGAACATACATATATCTAGGTCCATGGTATGGTTCAATACCAGAGCCATGTGTAGACACCTCGTTGTGGTTGCAGGGGGGCGCGTCTGTTTCTAGGGAAATTCTTTGACATCTACATTTGAAACTTGGGGGGCTGTGCATTTTATTTTTATTAACAGCCCCATCAAACACCCAGCTTTATAATGAATATTACAATTAAAATAAGAACCACAGTAATATATAAAGCTGCTTTTTCATTTATGTTCATTACAATAGAAGAATCAAACCAAATCTCACCAGTAAATATAAATAAAAATGCTATAAAAATAGAAAATGAGTGCGATAGAGGGTTTCTGGATTGGTGTGGTGGTTCAAGTCTTTATGGCTAATAAGGTCAAGTCTTACAACCTAACCGATTGTCATTATGTGCCCGGGGGCTTTTAATTTAATTTCAGAAAACCAGGAAGTTAATGAATTCAGTTTATGATTGAAGCAGGACATTCAATGGCTAACAAAGGTCTGATTTAGGGTAACATTACATTTATCTTGCAGTCACACACACTCCAGTTTGATAAAAGGTTTATATTCTATCAAAGAATAAAATTATGAAATTAGGGATACTAGGGAAAAATCGATTGGCGTTGTGGACAACAACTTCACTGTCTTCCTATTTGGTTTCTGCTAGGACTCATCTTTTCCTATGGCACACAAACTGTTGACATCCAACTCATTACACTGAGGAGTACTGCGCAAAATATTGAAACACTCGTAAAATAGTATACACAAATGGTCAGTTTCATGTGCAAAAACCACAGCAAAGTCAAAATAAAAACTGACAAACAATGTAAAGGTTATCTAGATCTACACAGTGTATACACCTTTAGCCCAGGTAATGGTCTATGAATGTACCAGTGTGTGTGAAGCAGAGCACCAACTCACTCAGCCTAACCTCCGTCTTGTAAAATAAAAATAGAAATTAAAAAAAAACTGTACGAATGAAATTGGCTGCTCATTAATAGTAGCCTTACTTCAATAGATGAGAATATGACAAAAATATTATACTTTTTAGCTCCTGGATTTCCAGAGGATCTTGGCATCGCACTACTTCAACGGACGACTAACAGCTGCTGCATTTCTCCATTGGCCCTTGTGGTCTCGCCGGGTCAAACCGCGGCCTGTTGATTTGCGTTTCCAGTATGGGTTTAAACCTGCAGTGGTGCCCCAGATGGACCACCTCTGGAGCTGGATAGGAGCCATGCTCATCGTTCAGGGACGACTCAGTGTCAACATAAAGTAACATTGCAGCCATCAGACTCTAGTCTACTGAACAGATTCAGGGTAAGTGTCATTCAGCAGTTTCGGCGAGTTGGTGTCATGGTTGACCACCATAACACCAGCGGGGCAGACAGATAAACATCCTCCACTCAGGGCAAGCGTGTGGTCAGTTAAAGACATACCTTTGAGCGGTTGGCCCCGTGTAATGGAGGTGCAAATCCCAGCTGTGCTGGGCAGACGTGCCCAGATTCAAGCCAAAGTCAGCACATGAGTATAGGAAAGGGTCACTGGTTTATTTGGGAGCTAAGTGGGGTCAACCCTGGGATGGGGTACCAGTGAGTGCTGGTGGAGGTGTTGGGAGAGCCAGAAGGGGGGGGCTCCACCTTCTTTCCTTTATAATAAATGCTGCAGGCCAGAGATGGGATTTTAATCGTGCCGTTGTCTTTCAAACAAGACGTTAAATCGAGGCCCCCATCCCGCATGGCAAGAGATGCTCGCTAAGCCTCGATATCCAAGACATTAACATTTAGGGCATTTAGCAGACGCTTTTATCCAAAGCGACTTACAATAAGTACATTTGTCATAAGAAGCGCAGACAAATTCCCAAACGGACTCTGGTACTCATAGGTCAGTCATTTGAAGGTGAGCATTCTGACTCCACCTGCCAATTACCCAGGTGATGGTTAGGGTTTAGTCCTTACCTAAGCATGACACTACTTAAAAAGGTGCTGTATGCAAGAGAATACGACTAGGATTGATGTGTGAGAGTGCAAGAGGAGGTCTGGCTGCGTGACGTTAGTGGTTTGCGTGACTGCTCGACAGTGGCTCTCAGGCATTAACTGCCCAGAAGACATTTATACACGACGCTGATTTAGAACAGGGTTCCCGCTCCAGTGGTAAGCTTCAGGTGTAGAACCATAAATGATTAACTCAACTAAAATGCATTAGAAATTATAAAGATAAGAAAAGACCCACCCTAAGCCGTTTACGTACCTCAACTAAAGAAAAAACAAAGAAAGCGTCAATGTGCCCATGGTCTATTTAACACAGTATATAATGGTTTGTACAATTTGAAGAGATCAAGCACCGGACAAGCAGGGCAGTCCGAATCAAGCACACCAAAAGCTGATCATTCCTGTGAGCCATTCCTGGGGGGGGGGGGTCACGTCTGCGACGTGTAACAGTCCTGTGACATTGCTGAGCAGAAGGGGAAGTGCAATCACTCAGCAGCAGTGGTTGTTAATATGACACGGCAACAGTCAGTAAGGAATCGAAAGAAAGAGATGTTCGGGGTATAGTATTTTTTCTGTTTGTAGACTGTAAATTTCCCCGGTAAGTTGCCAGTGAATGTTGACCAGTCAGAAGCCTACTGGGCTATGATGGGGAAGTGTTGCATGTTTCATCCCCCATTGGCTAGACTGGGGGAGGAGGGGCAGATCTTTGAGGCACTAGATGTTGGCTGGCAGCTGTTGGTTTCCTGTTGGACACAAAAGACAAAGAGAAAGTAAGGAGAGGCTGAAGTGTGTAAAGTGTGACCCCAACTGTGTAACATGGGCCCCATACACTGTGTGCGATTTGGACCGCAATCGATCACCGATTAAACTTTATAAACTTTTTAAAGGAGACATATTATGGCGTTTTCCCAACAAGTAAACATAGTATATGAATTCCAGAAAAACATGTTTTTGAAGCTATTACCTGGAAATAGCTTTTAGGAAAAGAAATCTCGCCTACCGCTATTCTCTGTTTCAGTCTCCTCAGAATGTGCTGTTTCTGGTGTCTGTAGCTTTAATGCAAATGAGCTACTGCCCATTGACCAATTAGCTGTCAGAGTAAACCACATCATGGAGGAGAAGTGATTGTTGCCGTTTGCGGAATCCCGGAGCCCTATATCTATATAATAAAATAATAATAATAATAATAATATTATTACTATTACTATTATTATTCTTCAATATATATAGGTATTTATCCGTTTTTGGGGAGGGCAACCAAGGA
This sequence comes from Melanogrammus aeglefinus, assembly GCA_900291075.1. Lineage (NCBI taxonomy): Eukaryota > Metazoa > Chordata > Actinopteri > Gadiformes > Gadidae > Melanogrammus > Melanogrammus aeglefinus. The sequence continues at coordinate 24,730 of OLKM01002680.1, read as the reverse complement.
CTGCGCGCTTGGTTGCCATTGGCTGCTTGCACTGATAGTGGCCTATTGTGGAACTCAAGTTGTTTTAGGGTGTTTCGGTGAACTACAAAATAGCAGGATGGGATTATTATGTGAATTGATACAAATCCACCAGTGGCAGCATTGTACTTTGAAAGCTGGTGGGCAGCATGTCTTGGACTACAAGGGCAGAAGGAAAGGATGCAAAATTTGTCAAATCAGGCCTACTCTTGATTTGTAAAACTAAATAAAAAAATCTGGGCCCATATCATTATTTAGGCCTTTCACACTAAGAGCCAGTTCCGGGCTGGTGCTAGGGCCAGTTCAAAACTGGTTCCAGCCTTATCCCAGTTATGAACCAGTTGGTTTCAAACCGGCCAGAGCCAGCCATGGAGCACAAGCCAGCGAGAGCAACGTCATGACGTCACTGCAAACGTCTGCATACGTCTCCGCTTTCCCAGCAACTCTCGCGCCTTACAATAAACTTTTATTAATTAGTGTCTCTTGTTTTTTAGGATTCCCTGCTGCTGTTTTGTACGGTTTTAGTTGTTCTGTTTTATCTGTGCTGTTTTGTACGGTTTTAGTTGTTCTGCTTTAGCTGTGCTGTTTTGTTTTGGTTTTGGTTCTGGTTCTGCTTTGCTTTTTCGTTTTGATTGCTTTAGTTCAGTTTGCTTTTGTGTTATTTCCCCTTTTTCTATTAAATTGTTTGACCATAGGGTTGCTTGGTTACATAACCCCTGTTTTGCTGTTTGGTTTGGCTCCAGTTTTCTTTATTTAGTTATTTCTATTATTGTAATAAAAGAAACCGTTATTGTCTCGGCCTCTTTAGTTCTCAAACCTGTGTCCTTATTATTTCTGTAATATCATAGTTTAATTTTCTTTGTTCTATATTTCCTGGAGTGTAATTCCCCTGGTGGCGTTGTCGGTCCCTCTTTAGTTATTTCCCCCTCCCCCTGTTCATATTGACTTTTACACTGAGCCCCGCCACATTTTGGTGCTAACTGTGCCCACGGTCCACTGCGTTTTCGTCTTCACGTCCATTGTTTACTTCGGTGTTTCTAAAAATGACGGTCTTCGTTAGTCTTCCTGTTTATGAAGGTAAGGATAAGCCCCCCCCTGCCCCTGGCGTAAAGGCAGTTCTCGTTCTAGCCCAGCTCAATCCTGGGGTTGGAGTTGAACCGGTTTTTACAGGCGGGAGCCGGTTCTCTGGCGATGTGAAACCAAAACACTGGCTCTAGCTCCGAACTAGCCCGTAACGGCTCCAATTTTGCGGCGGTGTGAAAGGCCCAATTGAGCCTATTGTTGCCCTCAATGACCTGGAGCTATTGGTTGTAATTTGGCTATGCTTATTTTCAGCCACAATCGTTTTAAGAAAAATAAAGACAATACCAAAGGTGATGCAAATTAAAATGCATCATGCTCTGAATCATTCACTAACATACTTTCCACAATATCAAACAGAACGGTCAGAGTAACAAATAATTTAAAGAACATGAACATTATTTCACAACTATTGTGTGGATGCAAATGTGGATGTTTCAGAATGTTGGTCATGGACCATGGTGTTAAGCCATATCCCTTATCCCTGCTTATTGGTTCATAGCGCAACCAGGGCTTCAGCCTATTCGTGAATAGGCTAAGAGATCCAGATCCCTTAGCTAGTCACACCCACTCAGAGGAGGACTTTCCTCCCCTCTCCCATTGATCCCCATGTTATTCACCGGCCGCCAACACTTTCGGGGAAATGAATGGAAGTCAATGGAGGCTGAGGGAAGAACGTCCTCCCTGAAGTAATTGTCAATAGGCGATAGGGGGTGCTATGAACATAACATATACAAAGGCATTAAAGTAGTCCTATTTAAGGGCATTAATTCATTAAAGTAGTCTGGACAATCTACATTTTTTATTCTCAACCATGTTAAGGAGGATCTTTCTCCCTCTCCTCACTGGAGAAGCCTCCACTGGTATTTATATAATATTATATCTAATATCACGGCCAAAAGCTATGTGCGCCTCGGATGATATTATGAATCGTAAAGACTGCGTCTGATGTCTCTGGTACTTCCAAAACAAGTAAAGACTCAGAGTGGGGGTTATCCCGGCCATGGTTGAGAAGAATTGGGGAAAGGAACGTTAGCCGTGACCCTCTGAAGTCCATATTGAACCGCGATATGGAGGAGAAAGAGATTGTATTCCTGGAGCTGAGCTGCCGGACTGCCGATGAGCTCCCCCCGCCGGAGCTGCCGGACTATGGAAAGCCGAGTGCCACTAGATTGGCGCGGCGGGAATCCGAGCCGGAATCCGCGCGGTTTAGCCCTTTTGCCGTGCCAATCTAGGGCCGGATTGTGGCACTCTTGGCTTTCCATACCAGAGCTTCGGTGGTAGTCCGGCAGGGGGAGCTCGGTGGCAGTCCGGCAGCTCAGCTCCAGTCACACGGCAAACTGACAAATTAGGCAAGCGCTGGTCAATTTAGCTATGCTCTGATTGGAGGGGGGTGGGGAAGTGGGAGGTAATATTCAAATGTGCCGCCTTCCTACGTAGGAGGAGGTGCCGAAACTGACTCGCTCGTTTGCTAACTACAGGCGGGGTACTTACAGAAATGCATATGTCACTCAAAAAATCATGTACAGACTTTTTTCAAAGTTTGTATGCGTGTGGGAGCACCAGAGACCCAAAACAACACCCCAAATCCCAGGAAAAGTGTTGTTTTCATAATATGTCCCCTTTAAACATTTCTGTAGCTTTATATGTTAAACTGGCTATGTAAAGCTCACTGTATGAAGCTAACTTGGTGAAGCGAACTGTGTGAACTGTGATCTAACGGCCGGAGTTGGCTTTATAAGCAGTACTGTGTTGGTTCTTACTGAGGAGGAGGAGGAGGTCTCATTGCATAGGATGGAACTGAAGCGGTCCTATTGGTCTGCACCACCTGACACACACACACACACACACACACACACACCACACACACACACACACACACACACACACACACACACACACACACACACACACACACACACACACACACACACACACACACACACACACACACACACAGAAGACATGAAAAGCAGTAGGTTTGTGAGACTATGAGCATGTTTACATGCACACAGGAAAGCCGATTCTAACCACCCATGTAAACACAGAGGTAATCCCATCTTTATCAAATGTTATTGACATGTTAGACCTGGAAAAATGATTTAGGACCTCATACCCACACGCAAAAACACACAAATACAATGTTGTGTTTACACATGGTATTCCTTTGATGGCTTGCCGTTCAACACACTTTCAGACCAACGAGGAGACTTCTGTCGGGAAATGTCTTGTTTTGTGTTTATCAGTTCGTCATCAGTATCCTCAATGTTGCGATTTAACACAAGAATGCAAGTCCACCCGACACAATTAGCCCACAAGAACTAGTGATCTGTGGGTTGTCCCATTACGGGGTCATTACCATATCATTGGTCAGTCAATGAATGGCCATGTTATCGCAATAATATATCACTCCCTCCCTCCCCTGGATGACAATCATAACCTGCTTTCTCTGCCTAACCGGCTTTCACTGTGCATGTAAACTACGCACTGAATAGATACACATAATGTCTTTGTAGAACAAGGCTGAAATACTCATTAGAGATGTGCAGGAGAGGAGAGTTACCTTTTCTTCTTGTAGCAGAGCTTGATTCTTTACAGAAGGAAACCGTGAGAAAGAGAGTAAACATCACCTTCAGCATCAACAATGACACGACATGAACATGTACAATAAATGGAGTTGACAGCTAAGGTCACATTCAAAGAGTGCAAACACCTTGAGGCGTCATTCAACTTCCTATAGTGTTCAATAAAGATCATAGAGAGTAAACTGTTTGGTTCTATGAACCGTAAGCACAGGAAACAAAGCGAAAAGGTTCTAACCTGGAAACTCACCCCGTCCCTCGCGCCACTGTGAGGGTTAGGGCGGGTGACAGCAGGGGGCGGTCCTCTGGGCGGTGGCACTCTGCTGGGATTGGCTGGAGATCTGCTGTCCGCCCTGGCGGCGACAAGAAGTGGAAATGAGAAGGAAGGAAAGAAGCAAACAGTGGAGCACGCCTCTAAAGAACCCGCCTGGGTAAAACCAGGGTCGGGACTCTGTAGGCGTGGACTCACTCGTATCCCTGCGACCGCTTCCTGCGGCCCAGGCCCACGCGCCTCAGGAGTTCGTTCCTGCGCAGGTACACGAACGCCCCCACGGCCAGGAGAGGAAGCACCAGGAAGAAGAAGACCAGCATGCCGTCCCTCACCGAGGTGTCCTTATCTAGAGACACATGTCAGGGGTTGAGGATACTTTAGACTAGTGAATGTGGACCTTGTGGAGGTGTGGAGAGGCCGGCCGGAGCTGCACCCACCGTTCCATGTGGGCCCGCTGTCCACGCTGCCGCCGTAACCCCTGACCTCACAGTGGGGCGGAGCCCAGCCCTCTGAGCAGTGACAGTTCTTATTACTGTTACACACCTGGTTGAGAGAGAGAGAGAGAGAGAGGGAGAGACGGGCAGACAGACAAATTGAAATATGTTAATATTAATAATGGGATCAATAATGTGTACCACATTTTGCAGTTGCTTGGAGACAAGGAACACAGCAGGCGCATCATGGTTATAATCATCCAATCACCAAGCACTACAGTCCTGAAACTCAAAGGGAAATGAAAGAATCATCATACAGACAAACAAATCGGATGCAGTCTCACCCCGTGTCCATGACATTTAGTCTCCACGTCACAGTCGTAGTTGAGGACATCAGCACTGCGGCACTCAAAGTTCATACAAACCTGTTCAAAATAAACACAACTATCATTACCATAGATAAAGTGGTGGATTAAGTCTAAATTAGCGAATTTACATCTTTTGATCTACAAAATGAAGAAGGGAACTTTATTGCTTTTGTGGGCAACTATGATCTATCTTTTTTTCTCTTAATCCCACTTCAATGGAGCAAAATGGTATTCATTAATCTGGCATTGGATTGGCCGGACACTACTATTCTATGGTTAAGATGATTTATATTTAGTAACCCTGTAGCAAAAATAGCAGCCCTCTGTATTCAGTTAATCCAACTGAATAACCCTGATCCCGGAAAGGTGTATACTAGGCCCAAGCATATTATGTGCAGTACCTTTTTGTTCCCACAGGGGGTGCCCTCGGTCACCATGCCTGGGTCTGGTACGTCAGTGCCCAGCATGAAGTCCACACCGAAGCACTTGGTGCCACCGATGGGCGTGGTGATGATGGATGGCTGGATTCCAAATATAGTGGTGTGGACGTTGGAACACTGCAGCTTCCCACACAGCGCATTCCTACCAGCCAAGAGACACACATATGATAGTATATCATCTCTTCATAAGACAGCTAATATTCGCATATTATTACTATATTACTATTAATTGTGTACACATTTGACTCGGATGATGTTCAGAACATAAAGACACGCGTTTGTGTGTGTGCGTGTGTGTAAAGGCACACATAAGGGTGAATGTCTGACCTGCTCTCACACTTCTTGAAGCCGTAGTTTTGGTATCCACAGTTTCCAAATCGATCTCCCTTACTATTAACGTCTTTAAAGCAAACCTCCGGAGCGGCTTTGGCCTCTGGGAGGAGGAGAGGAGAGGAGAGGGAAGGAGAGGAGATGAGAGGAGATGAGAGGAGAGGGGACAGGAGAGGAGAGGGGACAGGAGAGGAGAGGGGACAGGAGATGGGAGGAGAGAGTAGAGGAGAAGAGGAGAGGAAAGGGGATGGGAGGAGAGAGCATAGAAGATGGGAGGGGAGGAGATTAGAGTAGAGGAGAGAAGAGAGTTGAAGAGATGGGAGTAGAGAGGAGAAGATGACACATCCTCATCAGAGAGAGGACCGGTGATTAGAGGAGAGGAGAGGAGATGGGAGGAGATTGCAGGAGAAATGAGAGGAGATGGGAGGAGAGGAGAGAGGATTGGAGGAAAGAGAAGAATATGACACATCCTCATCACACACAACAACAACCAGATGGCATCGAACATATATCATGGGATGTGGCCGCATACTTGATCCAAAGATAGCTTTGCACTGTCCTTCAAGGTGTTGACACTTTCCATTGTAACAGTAGGCCTGCTGGTTCATGCATGGCTGGCCGTTCTGGAAAAGCAAACACAACTCTAGTTACAGCTCACTGTGAATCACCAGATGGTTGATTAAGTATGACAGGATGAAAGCAGGAGCACTAAAACTAGTGAAAATACAGATTATAAGGTCTCATAATTACAGTTACATTTTTATTTAAATATTGCGCATGACATGAAGCCATTATGATGCATAGTTATATATATATACACACACTATGCTCTACCTGTTTGAATATGTCCGATTGGCAGAGAGCAGTGGTCCCGTTGCAATATTCTGGAAGATCACATTGATCTGTACTCGAGCGACACACTGTGCCTCCTGGGAGATACTGTACACACACACACACACACACACACACACACACACACACACACACACACACACACACACACACACACACACACACACACACACACTCACACAGACATACACACACAGATTAACAATACAGAACAGATACCAGTTACATAGAACTGTAGACAAGGTTGTGGTTATGACCACGGCTGAAGTCCTAATAGGGCTGTATTTAGATGTGGGGTGTCAGGGTTAGATTTGGTGTGGGGCTCCTGTACCTGACATTTGTGGCAGCAGACTCCATAAGCACACTGGGCTCCAGGCTTCAGCTTGCAGGTCTTATACTCACAGCAAGGGTCTTTCTGACACTCCTACACACACACACACACACACACACACACACACACACACACACACACACACACACACACACACACACACACACACACACACACACACACACACACACACACACACACACACACACATTACATCACAGCAGACTTGAAACGCAGTAGTTCACAAACTCTCCCTCAAATGTATCCATCTTATCGATCCTACCTTCTCTGGATCCACAGTCACAATCTTCTCCTATGTCCACCAGCCTGTTTCCACAGAAGGGGGCACTGTAGGCCTCGTCTGGACGGGGGAAGTTGAGCAGACAGGTTCCGCCTGTGGCCAAGATCATCTTCTCAAAGTCATCCGAACTGCAGCTGCTGAAGTTTCTAGATCCACTGGTGAGAGAAGAGAGAAGTTGAGATGAGAAAAGAGAGGACATGAGAGAGGAGAGAAGACATGAGAGAGGAAAGGAGAGGACAAAGGAGAGGAGAGGAGAGGACATGAGTGAGGAGTGGGCATGTGAGAGGAGAGGACATGAGAGAGGAGAGGACAAGAGAGAGGAGAGGACATGAGAGAGGGGAGGAGAGGACATGAGAGAGGGGAGGAGAGGACATGAGAGAGGGGAGGAGAGGACATGAGAGAGAGGAGGAGAGGACATGAGAGAGGGGAGGAGAGGACATGAGAGAGAGAGGAGAGGACATGAGAGAGGGGAGGACATGAGAGAGGAGAGGACATGAGAGAGGAGAGGACATGATGAGAGAGGAGATCTAGGATATACCATAGGAGGGGTAAGGACCAATTGTGAAAAATGTGAACGATACAGTGTGTGTGTGTGTGTGTGTGTGTGTGTGTGTGTGTGTGTGTGTGTGTGTGTGTGTGTGTGTGTGTGTGTGTGTGTGTGTGTGTGTGTGTGTGTGTGTGTGTGTGTGTGGTGTGTGTGTGTGTGTGGTGTGTTGTGTGTGTGTTGTGTGTGTGTGTGTGTGTGTGTGTGTGTGCATACGTTGCTGTAGAGTTCATGATGCAGGCTCCAGCGCCGCACGCACACTCCCGCCCGTCATCGTGGTTCATCCCCAGGTTGTGACCGAGCTCATGGGCAACGATGGACGCAAAGGAGGGCAGGTTGTCATTAGTGAACTGAACAGAGGGACAGAAAGAGAGAAGAAGAGAGACACACGTGGAGACAGGGAAAGAAGGTGCCAGTGAATGACTATTGAACTGACTTGATCTTTTCATCATTTATATATATATATATATATATATATATATATATAATATATATATATATATTATATATATATATATATATATATATATATATATATATATATATATATATATATATATATATATATATATATATATATATATATATATATATATATATAAAAACTTCTTTATGGTTATGCACCTAGTAAAAGAAAAACATATCAAGGGTTTTTTTGTTATGGGTTAATCTCAGCAAGATCAGAGCTACCAAGAGACACATAATGTTTTTATGTTACATTAATGCTAGCTGTAAAAGTAACAGCAATAAGGGCTGTGCACACAATGATTCTTGGAAAGATCATTCCCACTTAAAAACGGTGTTGTCAGCTTGCTGTGGCCCTTTGTTTGTTTGCAGTAGTCTTGGTTCCCTGTCTGTCTGCCAGCAGTCTTGGTTCCCTGTCTCTCTGCTAGTAGTCTTGTTCCACTATCTCTCTGCTAGTAGTCTTTGTTCCCTGTCTGTCTGCTATTAGTCTTGGTTCCCTGTCTGTCTGCCATTAGTCTTGGTTCCCTGTCTGTCTGCTATTAGTATTGGTTCTCTGTCTGCTAGTAGTCTTAGTTCCCTGTCTCTCGGCTAGTAGTCTTGGTTCCCTGTATCTCTGCTAGTAGTCTTGGTTCCCTGTCTCTCTGCTAGTAGTCTTGGTTACCTGTCTGTCTGGTAGTAGTCTTGGTTCCTTGTCTGTCTGCTAGAAGTCTTGGTTTCCTGTCTGTCTGCTAGTAGTCTTGGTTCCCTCTCTGTCTGCTAGTAGTCTTGGTTCCCTGTCTATCTGCTAGTAGTGTTGGTTCGATGTCTCTCTGCTAGTAGTCTTGGTTCCCTGTCTGTCTGCTAGTAGTCTTGGTTCCCTGTCTATCTGCTAGTAGTGTTGGTTCGATGTCTCTCTGCTAGTAGTCTTGGTTCCCTGTCTATCTGCTAGTAGTCTTGGTTCCATGTCTTTCTGCTAGTAGTGTTGGTTCCTTGTCTGTCTGCTAGTAGTCTTGGTTCCCTGTCTGTCTGCTTGTAGTCTTGGTTCCTTGTCTGTCAGCTAGTAGTCCTGGCTTCACTTCCCCATGTCTCGTATGGATTTTTAAATCGTTTCTTCAAAGTGGGACTAACTTTATGACAGACCACCAGTCACTCTCAAAAGGAGTTCATGTTGATACCAAAGAGGTTAATCATTCACATCGTCGATGTGTGATAGCCCGTTGTCTTTTTACCAATACATGAGCATTAGCTCAAATAGCTGGAAAACAAAAATGTTGCAAGGCATCTCATTGAAATGTAAAAATGTAAATAGTTGCTCATAAATGGCTATCCAAACAGCTACAATGTTATAAAAATTACATAATTTCCTTAGGATTGCTATAGGTAACCTGTGAAATGTATGCATTTGCTACCTGCTCCATAATGTAAGACAAAAAAGGTAGCCTAATGCAGCCTAACTAGTTCAATAGCAGCCCAGTTTGCGAGGCTACAATCCTTCGGTGGTTGTTTTGAGATATGTAAGGTAAAAGGGATTCAAAAAGGAAGTATCGTACTGCATTGATCCCTCCCCCATGGCTCCGGGAACACACGGTTGAGATAAAGGCCATTCCAGCCGTACTGCCAAAACTCTTCTTCCTGGAGAGATCAACGTCATCAGCATCATTATCATCATCATTCATGAAAGCGCCGCTAGCACGCTCAAAACAATTCTCCTCACATAATCCGCATCGTGTGTTAGGTGCGTTTCTGCCTGTGTGTCAGCTAACATGTGTGTGTGTTTGTGCATATTCAAATCCCATCTCAATATTAATTACTTCTGTGTGTGCGACGCGTGTATATGTGTATGTGTGCGCGTGTGCGCTCACAGGATGAGTTGTGCCGAGTCATGGCGGTGGCGTGGCACCAGCTCCTTCTCCCTCCACTGGGTAAAGCGACTCAGCACTTCTCCAGCCGAGCCCTCGGTGCTGAGCTTGTTCTGCTGGGCCCAGATCTCCAGACCCACCAGCACCACGCGGATGTTCAGGGCCACATACATCTGTTCTCACACACACACACACACACACACACACACACACACACACACACACACACACACACACACACACACACACACACACACACACACACACACACACACACGCACACACAGGCACACAGACAAACGCATGCACACACACGTACAACAATAAAGGAAAAAGCCTTCGAGCATACAAGTAGCGATGTATAGTCGATCGATAACCCCAGCCAATCCCATTATACGGGTGTGTGTGCGTGTGTGTGTGATTGGTGCATGTGTGTATACTCACACTGTCAATGTAATTTGCCAGTTCAACCATCTTCTCTCTCACAGCCGTCTCATTCCTATTCATGTAGTTATACTAGAAGGGGACGCAGTAGAAAAGACAGACAGAGACATAAAGACAGAGTTAAAGACATAAAGACAGACACAGAGACATAAAGAAAGAGTTAAAGACAGACACAGAGACATAAAGACAGAGTTAAAGAGGTAAAGACAGACACAGACACAGAGAAATAAAGACAGAGTTAAAGAGGTAAAGACAGACACAGGGACAGAGACAGAGACATAAAGACAGAGTTAAAGAGGTAAAGAAAATCCATATCAAGAGACAACGAAAGAGCGAGACACATAGACAGAGACAGAGTCAGACATTGCTTTATAATTTGCTCTGTTGTATAAACAGAACATGGTTCCATGTAGTGTAAAGGTCCTTGCTAACTGCCCCGACAAACAACAAATAAATACCCATTGGTGGTAGCCGGCTGGATAAAGTTTCTTCATCTCGAAACGGCGTTAGCCAACTTTCTGTAGTGTCTGTGTTTGTTTGGGCAGTGTGCAAGCCTTAAGAAACCTGGGGACACTGTAGTTTAGACAGAACAGGGTTCTCTGTTGTTTAACTGTAGAGGGTTCTGTGTAGTTAGGATAGAACAGGTTCTCTATAGTGTAACAGAACAGGGTTCTGTGTAGTTTAAATAGAACTGTAGTTGAGCGTTACAAGGAACGGCTCTCAGCTGGAAACAGCCTGGACTGCGGAACCACACAAACATGGTACAGCTGACCATCGATTGCAAGAGACTAATGAAGTTTCTATGTCTACAGATTATGCTGTCACAGCTTCAATATTTCAATAAAGAAAATAAACAAATTGCTACTCGGATGTGAAACAAGACGACACTCGCTTAAGAAGAGATAATGGGACCCGTTTGCTTAATCAACGACGCCAAGGTGTTGCGCACCGATTTGCAAGACTCTTCTACGGTGCTATCACCAGAATGCTGCCACCGCTGATCAGATTGCAGGTCTAATTAAAGATATGGCATCCGAAGTGCAGACATAAACTGAACATTTCCCATAGCCAGATGGAAGGCAAGCTAAAACGTCCCGCCGGACATGTCTTTTGACAAATGGTCTGTAATGGTTCAATGAAACCTGTGTAGAATGGCCACTGTAGAAATACATTTGCTAAAATCACCTTCTGAAACCTCCATATTGCCACTCTTAAATGAGTTTCTATCGGATTCCCGTTATCAAATAAAACCAGAAAAGCCTGCGTAACTTTGCGCCTCGCTGTTAGACTGATCTATCCAGCACACATCTAGGGGGACACGCCCACCTGTGATGTCACGATGCTGCACAATGCTCAAACCTGCTTGTTATGGCTAATCACACTCACAACTGGTGGTATGATATGTCCCCTTTAAACAGAACAGGGTTCTCTGTAGTTCAGACTAGGGATGTCACGAGAACCGACACTTCGGTACCAAGTCGATGCAACAATTCTAAAAAACTGTACTTGTTTTTCTACAGTACCGTAGGTACCGGGGATGCCATTCCTCCGGACGTCACGTGGGCAGCATATACACCCACAAGTGCTGTAGTCTGCCGTACACGGAACACGGAAGATGGAAACTGAAGTTGCAGCGAGTGCGACAGCTCTGCCTCGACTCGTCAAAAGAATAATAGCAAGAGTTGTGTCTGGAAGTACTTCATGTTTGAGGAGGATGATCAGGGATTAATAATAGATTCATCAAATCAGATTCAAGATTCAAGATTCAAGATATTTATATCCACCTATCGCCATTGTAGCGGGAAGGGATTTGATTGGCTGCAGTATGCATCTACAGAGACTAGTCCCCTATACGTCAGACACGCCCTCGGTCATCCGTTGAACGGACGCATGTAGTGTGAACAAGGCGTCACGGTTCTGGGAGGCCAGTGATCCGCGGATGGGCTGATGATGCAAAAACAAAAAAACAAAAAAGTTGTGCGTTCACGTGATCGGTGCATGTTTAATGGACAAATACGGTATTTAGCACAATGAGCCCCCTTTCTGATTTGTCTAGGATTAAATATAGTGGTTGACACAGAAATGTTGGCTATTGGTCCTGTCTCAGGTATTTGGCTCATTTTGAAACGCCCCTGCCTGCTTCACAATTGCTGGCTATGGGAATTCACAAACCTAAACTTTCGTTTTCAGAAGTTTCAGAAACTCACTGAGTGGTTAGTGTTGTTCGTTGATGTTCCTAATCAAGTATGGTAGCGAAATACAGTTTCTGTCGTGTTTTATTTGGCATTTTTTAAATCCCATTGAAACGGAAACCGGACCGGAACCAGAAACGGACAGGGGGCTGTATAAGTTATGTTTTGGTTGTAGTCTTTTTGCTCGGTTCTCCGTCTCAACCGTAGGGCTAGAACCAAGCGAAAAGACTACAATCAGACCCCTTTCCGTCCAACAAGTAATGAGTGTTCCAACAGAAATCAATGGATTTAAAAAATACCAAATAAAACACGACAGAATCTATGATACTTGATTTTTTTTTTTTAAGTTGTAAATCCAGGTCTTCTGTGCTTCCCTTGGACACAGTTTTTTTTTAAATTATATTTACTATCCATGTTTAAAAGAAGAAGGAACAATGCCTCAGTTTGCACTTTATATTGTTTGCCGCTGTTCTTTTTTTTGAAAAAAGAACAGTTTTTTACATTTTTATTCATTACTTGAAGGCTACATGCCAGTGCCACTGTTGTTTTTTTAAATAAATGAGTGTATGTTGAAGTACATGGGATTTATTGCTTTGTTTTTTACCGTGGTATCGAATTGGGTATCGAGAATCGTTGACTTTCACTGGTATTGGTGTTAGAAACTGCAAGTTTATTCAGCTTGACCTCCCCTCCACAAGGGACACTAGGTGGTGATTCAGGGTAATCAATAGCTCCTCCCACTATAAATAGAGGCCTAGTGAGGCCTTCCCCCCTTTGTTCTCACCACAACTGAGTGTGTGAAGATGTTTGCCGCGTGTCTTTTGAATTCCCTTCAATTCAAGTAAATTAATCCTTGTTTCCTGGTGGTTCGTGGCTCCAGTAGAACCTACTCGTTACTACAAATGGTCCTTCGAGCCGGAGTACTGAGCCACACCACTCAACATTAACCTTAACATTAACATTAACCTTTTAGCTGAAGCTAAAATAATTGCTATCAATGATGAGCCCTCTACTGAGTTTATGATGGATGGATCCGAATTGGGAGTACACTCAACTCAGCTTTACCCGGACAATGCAGATCTGTCTCAACTAGCACCTGTGCTATTAATACCTACTCCCCAAACAAATCCTAGCCTTCCACCTAAATCAGCATTGCCTACTCTCTTTGGTGAGCACCAAATCCCCTTGCCATCAGTACCATGTGAAGCACTAGCTCAACCCCCCAAAAAGTCAATTGGCCATGAACTAGGGGCTAGACCTAGAAGAGATAGGCAGCCCCCAGTATACTATGGGATCCAAATGCCCCAGCAACAGCTAGCAAAATCCTATAGGTCACGTCACTCCCGCAGCAAGAAGACTTATCCTACCAGGTCAGCTCCTAGCCTCCCTGTTGGCTCCCAAGTTAGTAGGCACCCTGGAAGTGACCATGCCCCAAGTTTGAGTGATCTCCAAACCAGCATTCTCAAGGAAAAAGGAAAAGAGAGATGAGCTTGAGGAGCTTAAAAGACAAAGTCAAGAGAACAAGGAGCTTGATGAGCAATTCAAAACCATCGATGAGGCCGCCAGAGCTGCCCAGAACAGGCAAGCAGATGCACACAAAGAGAGAGAGAGACTTGCCAGAGAGGTTGGCATGAACCGACGCATTCGTATTAAAGAACAAGAGCTTCAGTCGGCCCAGCTGGTCTCTAGTTTCATTCAACAGAATCTCTCTGAAGATGAACACTCTGGCGGAGCCCCTGATACCTCATCCCTTCATCGTAATGTAGCCTCCTCCTCCTTTTACGATCTGCCTCCATCCAGGATATTCACTCCTGCCCCTTTAAGAATGGTAGGTGTCGAATCTCACCCTCATTCATCAGTAACTTCCTCGCTTCCTGAACCTAGCCTTCCTATTGCACCTAGCGCCTCCCAAACCCTTCATATTCCTCAACAACCACAGCAAAGCATAGCCCCTGTCCAGGCTCCCTCTTTGCCCCATATAGCCAGTGCTCAAGCTGCACCATTGCCTGTCCCTACATTGTCTACCCTGGCTTTACCTTATACCGGTCACCATGCACCTGCCCAGGTAACAGCCTCTTCCTTCTCTAATGTAAATGCACCTCCAGCCAATGTCCAGGCCCCTTATGGTGCTGCAGCACTGCCCAATCCTGAACAGCCCACTCTCACTGGCCGTTTATCACCAGTGAGCCATGTTAGCCCAGCGGCCGCCATTTATTGACCCACATGGTCCAACCCCAAATATGATGGAGCTGTTCATAGCCTCTGCGTATGGAATACAGAGGCCCTCACTTCCAGTGTTCAAGAGCGGCAGAGACAGTTAGTTCCCTCTGCTGAAAATGGCCCTTGAAAACCGCCTTGATAATCACCCCCATCTTACTGAGCAGTATAAATATCAAACACTACTAGACCATCTTCAGCACCCAGGAGCAAATAAATTGGCCAGATCCTGCATGCACGACACCAGACCTTATTCCACCGCTCTCCGATTACTTAAAGAGAAGTATGGTCAGCCAAGGCTGCTGTTGCAGAGTGAAATTGGTGCAATATTAAATTCCCCCATCATTCGTATAGGTGATGAAGAGGGCTTTGATGATTTTGCCCTTTCTGTCCATGCTCTTGTTGGAATGTTGCTGTCCCTGGAGGGCCCTAATGGGTCAGAGCTGAGGTGTGGGTCCCATGTTAACAGACTCATCAGTAAATTACCTGTACAGTATAGAGACGGATTTCAACCCAAACATACTCCCTCCTCGACCTGTCAACTTGGCTACAGTCAAAGTCAAGAGCAAAACGTATATCAGAGAGAGCTGTTGAGCTCCACAAACAAGAAAGGAACCCCAACCGTATAGGAAAGGAACGCCAACCCTCCAGACAAGTGTCCTCCGTCTACCTGTCCACGACATCTGGGATGAATAGTACACAAAGGCCTTACACCAAAGAGAAGGTAAATATCGATAAGCCCAAGCCTTATTGTCCCTACTGTAATGTCAGAGATCACTTTCTGGGCGCATGCTCAGAATTCAAACTATCCAGAAATTGCATTATGAAATGGCTCAAAGAGAAGGATAGATGTGGCAAATGAGGGAGAATACACAAAATGGATAAATGCACCTTAAAGAAGCCATGTAACACCTGTAATGAACTCCTCTCTGACTGTGGGACTAATTTCAGAGCAGGAAAGGCAGAGCTGCAAAATGCCTTCCAGGCCATGGCACCATATTTAAAGCAGCAATTGGCCCACACACAGGTGAACTTTCAATTCAATCCTCCATCTGCCCCACATTTTGGCGGAAGCTGGGAACGAGAGATAAAATCAATTAAAATGGCCCTCCATGTTGCAGTAGGAAACCAACCAACAACGGAGACAGTCCTACACACAGTCATGGTTGAAGTAGAAGGTATTCTGAACTCAAAACCTCTCGGATACATCTCCTCTGACCTTGCTGACCCAGACCCTGTCACACCAAATATGTTGCTGATGGGGCGGCCCGACTCCTCTCTTCCTCAGGCAATCTACTGGGAAAGTGAACTCCTTGGCAGGAGGAGATGGTGCCACAGCCAGATCTTAGCAGACCATTTCTGGACAGCCTTTATTCGCCACTACCTTCCGAACCTTCAAATCCGGCAGAAATGGGAAACTGACAAAGGGAACATGGAGTCAGGTCAGGTGGTGATTGTAGTTGACCCCCAATATCCTCAAGCATCTTGGCCCATCGGAAGGATAACTGAAACCTACCCTGGAAAGGATGGAAGGGTCCGCAGTGCTAAGGTCATCCTTAAAGGCCGAGCATACATACGCCCTGTTTCAAGATTAATCCCACTACCGGAAATCACAGACGAAGAAACAAAATGAAACGCATTTGCTGCACAAATCCGGGGGCGGCTGTTAGAAACTGCAAGTTTATTCAGCTTGACTTCCCCTCCACAAGGGACACGAGGTGGTGATTCAGGGTAATCAATAGCTCCTCCCACTATAGATAGAGGCCTAGTGAGGCCTCCCCCCCCTTTGTTCTCACCACATCCTCACCACAACTGAGTGTGTGAAGGTGTTTGCCGTGTGTCTTTTGAATTCCCTTCAATTCAAGTAAATGAATCATTGTTTCCTGGTGGTTCGTGGCTCCAGTAGAACCTACTCTTCACTACAATTGGTATCGACTACCAAATGTCTGGTATCGTGACATCCCTAGTTCAGACAGAACAGGGATCTCCGTAGTTCAGACAGAACAGGGTTCTATGTAGTTTAGACAGAACAGGGTTCTCTGTAGTTCAGACAGAACAAGGTTATCTGTAGTTCAGACAGAACAAGGTTCTCTGTAGTTCTGACAGAACAGGGTTCTCTGTAGTTGAGTAGAGCTGCATCTTACCCGTTCATTGTCGACCACCAAGAACAGTTCAACATAATGGGTCTGAAGGAGAACAGCACGTCGTACCTACAATACACACACACAAATAAACAAATACACAAAACACACACATGCACAATATTAGCTTGATATACATCAATTCCAATGGTTAACTGTTTGCGTGTGAGAGCCTTTCTTTAACCTTTGGCAAAGGCACTGCATGTGGTACATGGGATTATATTCTTGAAATAGACAGATTTACAATAATAGAACAAATAAAATAAATCATTGAAAAAATATATATCATATAGATTAAGTAAATAAAGTATAACGGGTTGTTAATGAAAATGGTTTCCCTTTGTGCGTTCATCATGTGCATTCATCATGTGTTTTCCATTGTAAAGATCTCCATTGATGTTTTGTGTTAATTTTTGTTTGCTCAATAAACTCACTAGGAGCCCTATACCACCTGGCCACAGCCTATTAGTAGTCATAATTGTGTACAATGGAAACTGGCACTTTTTGCTCAGCTACTACATGTGTATTTATCAATCTTTCAGCGTTTGCGTGTGAGGTGGTCCACGAAAGGTCAAAGTGGCTGGGACCACTGTGATAAAGAGTAAGCGTTTGTGTTTGGTGTTTGTGCGCGCGCATTTGATGTGTGTGCGCGCGTGTCCCATGAGTGAGTGACAGAGAAATGGCAGAGGGAGTGTGTGCGTGAGTACACCCACCCGTTTGTGGTGACTCATATTCCGATGGCTTTTCTCTGAGCCATACTGGGCTTGTGTCGCGTCCCCGTGCTTTGTGTGTGGCGTGCCACAGCCCATGGGCTGTGATGTCACATCCTGTAGGCGGTACACGATGTGCTGCTGTGGGTCAGAGTCTAAAGGCTCCATTCCAAAGCTATCATTAGATAGATGGAGCACACCCCTGAAGAAGACCATGATGGAGACGGAGAAAGAATCAGTCATGGGATTGGTTCAATTATTTGTTTTCATTTCATTTATTTTGATTATTGTTATTAGATCTCTCCCAGGCTAATGCACGTGCACGCACACATCAGCACCGTGCAAACACATACAGACCAGCACCGTACATACACATACACACACACACACACACACATTAGATCAGTGCATGGACACATCAGCACCGTGCACACACGCACAGACCAGCACCGTGCACACACACACACACACACACACACACACACACACACACACACACACACACACACACACACACACACACACACACACACACACACACACACACACACACACACACACACACACACCAGCCCATGCACCACACACACACACATCAGCACTGTGCACTCACACACATTCATCAGCACCGTCCAAACACACACACACAAAGACACACATCAGCCCCGTGCACGCACACATCAGCCCGTGCACTCACACATTAGCACTGTGCCCTCACACACATAGATCAGCACCGTCCACACACACACACACACCCACAAACACAAATAAGCCATGTGTACGCACGCATCAGCACTGTGCAGACACTATTAGCACACGACAGAGTGCACGAGTGCACCTGATTCACAACTCAACAATGCTGCTGGAAAGGTTCTCAGGGGAACCAGCTGAAGGTACTTCGTCTACAGTCTAGAATTGCAATAGTAGTCTACTGTTTGTGTCAAGTTATGTCATATACAACAATTATAAGGCGTTTAGGGCATTCAATCTGAGCAATACCTGAGACCATCGCAGATGCTCATCGCGACAGAAGAACCTTCCATGCCTTCAATGTAGCCCTGGTAGTGACAGTGATCCTGTAACACAACGCATGAGAGCCATAATCACTTTTTACTTTCTTCTCGCTTCAGCACAGTCACTGTTTTGCATTCTGGATGTTCAGGGCTTATGGCAGGATGTGTGTCCTCTTGCTATCTGTTTTTTACACACACACACACACACACACACACACACACACACACACACACACACACACACACACACACACACACACACACACACACACACACACACACACACACACACACACACACACACACACACACACACACACACACACACACACACTGCTGCTTTCTATGTCCCATAGGAGCTTATAAAGCTTCCGGTTGAACAGCTTTCCCAAAGTCATGTGTCCAACCTCTTTCCTTCATTCCCAGAACTCTCTCTTTCTCCTTCACTCATCCTCTCACTTCCTCCAGTGAACACGATTAT
Organism: Melanogrammus aeglefinus; assembly: GCA_900291075.1. Lineage (NCBI taxonomy): Eukaryota > Metazoa > Chordata > Actinopteri > Gadiformes > Gadidae > Melanogrammus > Melanogrammus aeglefinus. The sequence continues at coordinate 5,678 of OLKM01002680.1, read as the reverse complement.
TATACTGTGTTGTGTGTTTGTTTGTGTGTGTGCGTACTTGTACAGGTGGCCTGCTTGTGACCAATGTTCCATTATCACTGTAAGTGAACATGGTGAAGTCATGAGCCAGCAGCAGCCTGGAAAAACCAAACCACACATGGTTAAGGACCACACATCACAACAAACAATGCAGTACACAATCACAACAACCTTTTGATATTCTCTTACTGGTTTCTCTGCATGTGAACCAGGTGTTCCTTTCCATGGATTCTAATGCCGTAGGACACCTTGAGAGAGTGACAGATAGGACAGTCAGAAAGACAGATAGGTTTATGTCCTTCAGCAGCCTATTCATTAATGTACTCATCTTGTTTGAGAATAACTGGCCAGACAGATGGGGAGAGAGGAAAAGGACACATGATGAAAACAAAAAATACAAGGTCATTGTCTGTGGCTTGACACACCTGGTACCCTCTGCCACACAAACACACACACACGCCCACACAAACACACACACACACACTAGTCCATGCCAACACCAACCCACACACACACACACCATATGGTGTTGCTTTTGTACTCGAGGTCCTTAGTCAGAGTTCAAGCTAATGAGGACATGCGGTCAGCGGTACACTACATTACCCAGCAGGCAGCAGATGCTGGTACCCCCTCGAACACACACACTGTGACATAAAGGTGAGTCATCTCTGGCACAGAGATCAAGCTCAAAAACTCTGGTTATGACTAACTAGATTCAGAAATGTGTCAAAGAGACTAACAAGCCTATGAACCAAGTCAGGATAAACGTAGCAGACTTCTATTCTTTTCATTATTTTTTGTTACATTTGAAGCTGGTGTAGACACAATTTTAAAGTTATAAAGAGAGAGAGCAGAAGTCAAGATTTCGAAAAATAAACAACCAGAAAATACTTCTGCTCTGCTCTCTGCAATGTTTAATGATCTGCCATTGAGACGTGTTTCCTAGCTCTTAAATGCAGCCCAAAGCACCTTTAAATATCGATAGAGTGAGACTTTCTGAATGTAGCCCCACTGTTAACGGGATCAGGAAAGAGATGTGACTGGTCAGCTGTTTGTCTTCTGAGTGTGACTTACTGGGGTCAGAGTGCGCAGAGGATGCATGAAAGGCTGCCAGCTCTGCCAGGGTTCCCATACAGCAAGGCTCCCAGTCATGTTACAGTGGAATGCTAGCATAAACCAAGGCCTATAAGCTAGTTTAAGGAAAACCCCACCCTGGAACTGTTGATTTCAGATGATAAGCGATGCGATGTAGTTGATTACAGAGTGCTACGGATTGACCCTGGTCAGAATCTTGACTGAAATGCACAAGTTTAAAGATGTGAAAAAAAGATTGGTTAAACACTTGCTACTGCAAAAGTTACCGGTCACTAGCCATTTTGAGGTTATTGATCAAATGTTTTTGCTGCATCCCCCCCCCGCCCCTGGTTATACCAAGGCCCTCGTTATAGGCCTAAATGGTCAAAAAAGGGACTACCATTTTCATAGTGGTTGGGCAAGCCGTCAACGTGTCTGGTTATCCTTTAACATTTGTCACTCAATCCTGTTTGGACTGGACCCAGATCTCCTCTTGGTTTTCTTACATGCAAATGCACACCAAGTAAAGACAAAATAAAGCAGACGAAAAGGCAACAGGTCCAAACCTTCATACCTGATTGGGTGGCGTGTCCCTCACATCCCGCCTCTGCTTGTTGGCGATCAACCGTGGGACTGTGAGTTGGTAAGAGGAGAAGTGCGCCATCTGATTGGAGGAGCCTTGTAGAGGGAAATAAGTTTTAAAAACCTTACCACGTCACATTTAAAGTGTCAAAATCCTGCATCACAGTTATTGTCTCAAAGTCCAATATCACAAGCATCATTTACGTGTCCTTCCAACTCAAAGGAAAATATTCTCCTCTGATGCTGTGTGGACAACCCAAGACCAGACTCCATCAATCTGAAGGGCTGTCTAATCCCTTTTTCTTTTCTTTTACAGATTAGACCATTAATACTTTAAATAATACCAGACACGATATTTGCTGCTGACCGTGCCAGCTGGAGACAAACAACATTACACAATGGAATTGTCAAGAGAACCACATCGGGGGATGTGTTTCATTATCAGAGCTGTCTATTACAGACAACTCTGATAATGAAACACATCCATCATCCATGTTGTCATCGTGGCGGTGAGATCCCATTGTAGGTATGTTGATAAAGAGCTGACAGGAGTTTTAGTGCGTCAAAATTCTCAGTTCCGGACTGGCATGCTGGATCAAAACACTATTACATTAGTTTTCTTGCCTACTACACCCCCAAGCTGATCTGCACATCTACAGTATAATTACCATGACAACAAACGTCAAGGACAGGTCACTCTCTCAGGTTCAGTTACACACCCTCTCCCTTGGATCTCACACACACACACACACACACACACACACACACACACACACACACACACACACACACACACACACACACACACACACACACACACACACACACACCACACACACACACACACACACACACACACACTTACTGCAAACAGGAGGTCTAAAAGGTTGTACTAAAAGTGCACTGAAGAGTACCTGAGAAGATCCATTGAATGAGTGCACAAAGGTAGTCTACACTACACTACAATATAGCACATGAAGTAAAACAAAGGCAGCAGGAACTCTTCTTCTGTTCCCCAGGGACGGCAGTATGCCCCCACGGGGTATATATTCTTTAATACAACAGCCCACTCACTAAAGACTCTTTCATTAGAAAAATCAACTCGAGTGCCTTGACCTACATTCAATATCACTTTTTGTAGTTACTATTTTTCTTGTCGCTACATTTCTTTTTCAAAGCATCGAAAATAGTTTGAGGACACTTTGATCTCTTGCTATTTATCCACATGTGGCAGTGTGTAGCTCACCTATAAAGTAAACAAAAAACAGCCTGTGTGTTCGCCAGTGACTAGTGTTTGCAATACCGAACTCAACACCCATGGCTGTGCAACGCTAGGATGGGCTTTCTACCGTTGCTGCCAAACACCAAAATATCTATACAAACAACAAGTATTACGATGATAAGTATTATCCAATCTCTTTAGGTCATATTCCAGCATAACGCTAATATTTAGAGAGAAACATGACTCAAAAATGAACAATGTATGTACTGTGAACAATAAACAGCTGTACTTCATTACAGACCAAATGGCCTACATCTCACATGCTGCAGCCTGTGTCCCTGCTGAGGGACACGGGGGAACGAATGAGGGGGGAGATTTTTGTGATCTCAGTCATTGAGGATAATAGGGGTAGTTTCGGTTGACTCTTATCATGTCAAATCAACATCACCCCTATGGACCTCTGAAGAATATGTCCCGCCTCCGAGGCTCCTGGTTCCATCGGTTAAATGTCTATGGGAAATAACATGGGTTTTCTGAATGATCGTACATAACAACCTCTATAGGTGGCGAAGAAGTAAAAGCAGCTCACGTGTTGAACTAAACTCTTTCCATCTAGATTCCACTCGGAGGCGGGACTTATTCTTCAGAGGTCTATTATTATGACTATACTTTGTAAAGACTGCTACAGTATCTAATCGACCAATGGGAGGACGGCAAACTGTAAATGGCTAGTTGGAGGGAAAGGGACCGCTTCCTCTGAGAAATGACTCAACAGAAATGTGATCATGTTTGGGAGGCTGACTGGTGTGTAGGGTGCCATTGGGTGTTAAGACCTCTCGCTGTTCAGCATGCAGCGTAATTCCAGCCGTAAGCTGCTTAAGATGCTTACAGACGGCACATTGCTTGGTCCAAAAAAAATACCTGATCCACACAATGCGTGCATATAGAAATATTTGTTTGATACAGATCCTTTGTCTGAATATAGACTAACCACTATCTCACTATCTCATAGATAATGAATAACAATGATTATAATATTGGCTAAACACTGATCATATACAAAGTTCAATCTCAATGTAGGCTGTGTTCAATGTGAACACATGTAGAGATTCACAGGGTCCACACAGATGCCACCAAAGATTGTGTTTCAAATACACCACTCAAACATCCAAAATCACTTATTTTCCTTTTCGTTGTGTTGAATATTTTTTCTGTTTTGTAAACTCTGCGTAGGCCTCATATATAGGGAGTTGAAAGATTGTTATTTAACACTCTGCGTAGGCCTCATATATAGGGAGTGAAAGATGTATTACACGTCGTGCCAGTAATGTGTGTCTGTCAGTAGAGCAGACCAGCAGTTAGTGTCTCAGGGGGCATTGGGGTGTTTGATTATGCTGATAATAAAGAAACACACACAAGATACGTAAAGGAGAAAATGGGAAATAGAAGGCTAAATTAAATGTGCACTAATGTTCACCTAGTACACCGCATGCTTTGCAGTAACTATTGGCTGACTATTTGGGAAATACAGAAATATGTATAGTACAAATAACGACCATTTGAGTAGAGGCATTGTATATGTCCAGTTTATATACGCACATAACGTACTGCAGACTTTGAGCACAATAATGGACAGTTTTTTAAACTCTGGTAGGCCTCACATATAGGGAGTGAAAGATGTATTCCAGTAATGCGTGTCTCACTCTTTCCGGGATGTCAACTTTGCAACATACAGGCATCTCTGCCAGGAAATGGCTGCTGTTAGGACTCGAAGCCAAGTCACATACTTATTCAAATAGGTGCAGAGTAGCAGCTCTTTAGGCATTAAGGACTATGTCTGCTCTCAAGTCATATTAAAGTAACTTCATTATCCTCCACCATCATGTCAGTAGAGCAGACCAGCAGTTAGTGTCTCAGGGGGCATTGGGGTGTTTGATTATGCTGACAATAAAGAAACACACACAAGAGGAAACGCAAAGGAGAAAATGGGAAATATTAGGCTAAATGAAATGTGCACTGATAATGTTCACCTAGTACACCGCATGCTTTGCAGTAACTATTGGCTGACTATTTGGGAAATACAGAAATATGTATAGTACAAATAATGACCATTTGAGTAGGTATATGTCCAGTTTATATACGCATAATAATGTACTGCAGACTTTGAGCACCCATAATGGACAGCTATGCTGGTTTCCATTATTCCAATAACAGAAATCCTAGGCAATATCGACCATTTTAACACGGAATCAAGATCATTATATTGTCCAGATTTGCGTCATGGGGAAAAGTAATATTGAAGTCAATGTGGGTAGTGTATGCTTCTGTTTAGGACAGAGAAAATAACACAATAATGTGCTTTAAACCAGAGTAGTGGTAGGCTACCAATATCGCAGTCTAGAGTTCATTCGGCCGGTGTGTAACTATATCGTCGTCAGTAAACGGGCGGGTAGTTATTCTTGGACAAATTGGGAGCTGAAAGATGTCCCATAACGGTGTAGAGTTAACGCACTAACCGACACAGGACACACTATAGCGTTAGTAAGATGTATTTTTGACATACCTCCAGTACAGTCGGCGAGTCCATTCAGAACGGCAAAGAGACACAAAAGTATGGAATATACATTCAAAAGGAATGTCACCTCCATTTTATATGGCAAATATTAAACCCACGTCGTGTGGACAATAAAAGTAAAAACAATAAAATAAAGTTGTCCTGATTGAGTCGTTCCTTGTACAATAAACAAACAGCCGTATGTTTTAGCACAAGGCTATAACGTTA